>CABEEJ010007508.1:0-22027 GCA_901482245.1 Timema douglasi | reverse complement strand
TTTTTCACAATTGCCCCCCCCCCCCCAAGTTTTCGGGGTAAAGAGAAACAGATGGGATAGTTGGGAATTGGATTGTTGATGTCTTATAGATATGATTAGCACGTTTTAAAAAGGCAACTTCTAGTAGCTGTGGATTTGTTTCCATTGGTTGTAATATTTTTAAAATAATGGAAAACTTGTGTAAGTAAAAAACTTTCACTTTAGTATTTTTTGTTCACAACTACCCCAGTTGAGCCTACTTATGTTTTCTTAGTTCCTATTGGTTGAAATTACAGGCTAAGACAATTCATTGTAGAAAGTTCATTTGGTATACTACAAGTCTTACGACTGCTACGGCTTAATCCGGCAAGCGGGTGCTACAGGTTGTCGACCAGCCATTAAAGCTAAGTAAAACCGGCTCTATCTCATTTTTACACTTCCATCTTCTTAGCTTTTCATTAAACTAGGATACAATGCTCTCATTTTTACCTTACCTATTTAAAGGTAAAACATGAGGCACACTTAATTTTAGTTTTAAATTTAACCTTTTGAATCTTCACATTGTACAAGGTGAGGATTTTCAAGACGCTCATACTAGATAATTTATCATAATTATATCACTAATAAAAAGTATACATGTTATATAGTTAAGAAAATTGTATCTCTATAAATAACTTAACTTGCATTGTAAATATTTTCGTAGATAACCGGCCAAGGAGTTTGTGTGACGAGAAAAATTCAAAAGTACATTATATTTTAAACAAATTTTGATTACCCTGCAGCCTGCATAACAAACCACACCGGTTTTTTTTTACATCGAGAAGTTACACCACATTACGTTTAGTTAATTATAAACATGGTATAAAAATGTAGCATAGGCTTAAATTGATACTCTAAAACAAGTTTATGTTGATAAAATTACCTTGTAAATGAAACTAAACTCTGGCTCCACAATAACATGTTCGATTAAATGAATGAAAGAAATTCTGAAAAGAAATGAATACAAATGTAACTATCGTTAATCAATTAGCAATGTTGCCAACTATCAAGTAACCACTAAACTCTATCAAAATGATCATATTTCCCGCTAGATTTGAGGTAGATAAAGCTAGATTTCCAGATTAGTCCAGCAAATAAGCAGTTTTCCAGGAGTTTTGGATATTGGTGGGATTAATAGGTCTTGAGGTGCTGTTTTCGAAGTCACATTTTGCGAGTAAAATTGTGTAAGCGTATAACCCGAACGGGTAGTAAAACGCGGTGCTAAATAATAATAATTTTGTAAAGGAACCTTAAAAAAAAAAGTACAAAGAAAAACAGTTATTTGAAAATATCTCCATTCTATTGGAGTTTCCGAAAACTATAGCTTCATACTAAATTAAAGAAAGATAAGTTTTCTACAATTTAGCTTGCATTTTTTTTTTTTTTTTTGTGAGATGAATGGTTTCGTCAATAGAGCGCCACAAAGCTGTGTAAATTTAGTACTACGAACGACTACGTCCTCAGGATAGGTACCCATCAAACACAATGATGGCATTCGCACTATAGACTATAGACTATAGTGTGAACGTACGAATGCAAAGGCCTAGATTATTATTATTATTATTATTATTATTAGCACCACGTCTTACTACCCGTTCGGTTTGTACGCGCTAATGTGTAATGGTAGGGTGATTGTGAGATGAAATGGAGGACCTACAGTTTAACGTGGGATCCAAACCACAGTGGAGGCCTGGCATCCCACACATTCAGAAGTTGTGACTAATACACGTCTTGTCAGAGGTGAAGGAAGGGTTTAGAAATCAGATAAATATGTGCCGGGACTGAGGATTGAACCCCTTATCCTCAGCACAGAAGTCTGACACCTTACCCCTAGACCGCCAGGTCACCAGCAACAAACAACAATTTCGAACTTTTGAAAATATAGTATATAATTTTATTATATTTCAAATATTAATAATAATTTATTTTCCATATTATCTTCCGTTTATAATTCCGTTGTTAAGCAATTAATTGTTTCGTAATGTATTAACTTGTCGGTTACTTGGTCCCTTCTTAACTGGATCCATGATGACTTTTCTACCCGGATCTTTAGTGGCGATCACTTGTACCACCTAGCCTTCCAAATATTTGTTTTAATTTTGTCGATCGATTTTTTGTTGACCACTTGGAACCTTCTATACTTGGCTTTGTCGACCGGTTGTACCTACTCGTGTCGACCAATTGTAACTTTAAGCACTTTAAGGGCTTGTCGAAGACTTTCTTGACTACCTGTTTGCACGGTGCCTTTTTGAAGAGGAGGCAAAGGAAGTCCTCTATTGTTTTATAACTGGATTCTCCACGAATTGTATTCTTGTTTGGTGTTCTGTTGAAATTTAAGATAATTCTCTTGCAAGGCTTAAATTTAAAATGCCAATTTCCTGGCATCAACTGCATTTATTTAACTGCTGTTTTCAAATTTAAAACTGGGAATTCATTGCTTCCTACTAGAATTACAGTCCCACGTTCTTTAAAAATGTCAACATATTCCTGGGGGTTAATATATTTTTCTTTTTTCTTCACTCTCTTCTCAATCCTAGCAAACACCCCGTCTGCCGGAAGAAAAGAATAACCATTTACAAGGAAGTAAAACTCTAATGTGTGTACCTGTGGAGGTGCATGACAAAGCAGCCACTTAAAAGCCATTCCAATAATAAGGGAGTTTTTGTTCTGGCCCCCACACCTATCTGTAAATGTCTGATTTTTTAAATTTCAGGCTCGATTGTCATTGTATTCAAATTATGAAATACATTCTAAAGACGTTCTAAACCCAGTTATAGATGAAAACATTTTGCTTATCTAGTGGATCTTTTGATGACCCCCTGCAAACGGTAAAGTTATAAGTATATAGCTGTCTGCTATAATATGCCGACTGGTCTGGCGCTTCTGGAAGAATCTGTTGTTTTTTTTGACAATCATACGAGATTGTCAAAACATTATTGTCTTTTTTCTTTAAGGAATTATAAAACGCTTTGTATCCAAGCACATGAATGATTTTATCAATCATCAATTTATTTTTTTCTTCTGCATTTGTGGTATTTTTAAGTAAACCGTCTACCTACAAGCAGTATGAACAAACATTAGTCGCTGGTTGCCCAAATCCAATATTGTATCACTTATTTACATAGAAACTAAAAACAAACACTTTTTGACTCTAAGACCATTACTCTCACACTGAGCGTTGTCATTCGCCATAATCTGTTAAGTGAGAGATCACATGGCAAGTATAATCTACTGGACCTATCACGGCAGTAATGTTTTTGGATAGGTTTGAGGCATTCAATGAACTGGGAAATAGACTGTCGCTTTCTTTCATATTTCTGTGATCGAGTATCACCACCTCTCTTCTATTTAAGTGCTTCACCTTTAATGTAATGCGTTTTGCAAATGTTTTGACTCTAGTTTTGGAGACACTGCTCAAAATTGCTAAAAATTTATTTTGACATACATGAACTCTTGATGGTATTACTAGGAGAAGAGTAGCTTTTTTAATGTAGTATGAAATAGAAATGAATTTTTTTGAATTGCCATCTTTGGTAGCACGATTTATTCTGGGAGCAGTGGCACTAAAAATATTTCAAAACCATGTTGTCTTGATATATCTTATCAAGATGTCTAAAGACAATCTGATGAAAATGACTCACATCCCTTGTTGTGAGAGTTGCACACTTGAAGGCCTGAGTATTCTGTGTGCTGTGCACCGTATTTTAATATGATAGAAGAATGTATTTATGTTTTAATTGTGCGACGAACACAAGCCTAGCTTTCAACTTCCTTTTGGACTACGTCAACTATATTGAAATGTTGTGATTTGGTGCCGAGATCAAGCAGTGCAGACTTCTGCAGTGCGATGTCATCCATTACGCAGAAGANCTGTATTGAGTGTTTTGCGAGTTCGACAGATGGTGACGCTGACGTTGATAACTTCGGAACTATTTTCTTTAACATTAGTATGCACTAATTTTCTTTTGTTTCTCATTACTAATAATCTAAAAATTTCTCTTTGGTTTTTAAATGTTTAATAGTTATTGTTTCTGTTTATATTTAAAGCTTTCAAACATTAACGTTTGCCACTTTTTGGCGGTTTGATACGGTGTGTAGAGCTTTTTTTTTTTAACAGAGAGACGCGAAAAAATGTCATTGGAGTTTTTTTTTTAGTAGGTTATCGGTCCCTCCTCTTATCTTCTCTTGGGACGCAATACAGTTTTTCTGTATTCTGTTTGATCTCTAGCATAGTGACAGAGAGTAAGGGATTAATGTAATGACTTTCTTTTTGTGGTGAGATGAACTCTGTGAGTTTTTTTTTCTTTTTTCTTTTAACCTCATTTTTCGACTTGCGTTATTTGGAAAATTAACGTTTGTAAGAAAGGATTTCAAAAGGTTTATGTTTGGTAACTCTACTATTGTAATATTGTTGTTTGTAGATTACCTGTAATGATACTGGAGTGGGAATGAAAGGCTCGATTCTACAATACATTCCTTTGGTGTATTATGTCAATTTTAAAGGGATAAGGGGGATCATTGTCTTTGTTTTGTTACATATTAATTATTTTACGCTATCATTGTCATGAATTGTGGTTGTTGGGAATTTTATATTGTTAATAATGAACTATCTTGAATCTATCATGGTCTTTAATTACAGTCATTAAAGGTTTTTCCATTTGTATTAAGGGTTATTCTATTTTATTGGGCATTAACTCCATCTTCCTTTTAACTTTAAATTAAAGAAGAAAAATGAGTGTTCAGAAGCGAGACAGTACAATTGTGCTAATAGGTTGGCATTCTTGGTAACATCTTTGGCTGGGTTCTAAACAAAAAAAAAGGGACAATATTATTGTATTTATGCTTTAAAATAACAAAGAGCTACTATCAATGGCAATTTAATGTGTTTAATTCAATTGACGTTATGTTAGCTGTGCAATATTTTTGAGACTTAGGCCTATAACCTTCCCATATCAACGTAATAACAGTATTGAGAATTAGGTATTCTATATGTAGCTACATTGTTAAAGCATATTATTAATAAATTTGTACCGTTAGATTCTTACAGGTTACACACATATTATATAAATGATAAAAACATAGATTGTGAAACATTTAGATTTATTGATATAAAAAACAATAGTTAAGATAGAAATGGTTTACAATAATGTTGTCGAAACAAGTAAGGATTTTGATCCACTCAGATAGCCTTGAGAAAGGAGACTGTGGCTACTAGGGCTGCGTAGTCGCCAGGCCACAGGTAGAAGTAAATTCTATAAAGTAGAACAATTCAATAACTACTAACAGAAAAATATATGACAAGGTATACATGTAACTTTAAACCAGGCTGTGCTTGATGGGACCTTCAACATATTATCCATTAAACACTTAGGATAACCAGCTGTTAATAACAGCAGTTGATGGCTAAGAAACAGGTGTCATTAAAAGTACTATGGCTGGTCATCATTCCCCTTTGGTACTGCCAGGGCATTCAATAGTACATAAAATTCTAAAGGCATGAGCTTTAAGAACAACACAAAAAATAGAAATTGATTGAAAGGTAAGAGTGAAAGAGTATTATTTGCGCGGACCCTACTATGACTCTAGTGTAGTTCCCTGGGTTGAGCACCGAAGCACGTGCTGCACGTGAAGCGTGATTACTTGACCAACCTAAAACATTGGTATCTATCAACTGAATTGTAATAAGGTTAAACAAAACAGACAACCTGGGGCTAGCCATCCATAAACTGAGCTGATGCTCACGCCGTACAAGGCGTCATGACAAATTCTGATTTTAAAATATATGAAAGGAAATAGTGGAATATTATAAGTTCCTTATTAAGACATTATAACTTTTCTACGTCATAGGCGTATATATATCTCAACAGAGACTTCTGTAATTAATTACAATATTTGAAAAACAAGTACTAAAAGGACCCGTCCCGCATTCTAAAGGACACAACATTTAATACAAATAAATTAAAGCTTGAGTTAGCAAGTCAACAATACTTGAAAATGATCAACGGTCAACTAGACCTGCTATCAAAAAGAAAATCGTCTCCGACAATATAAAAAACTAAAGGGGTGCAATCAGATATAACTCATATTTATAAACAAAATTATTTAAGTCATAAGGACTCATCGATTACTTTAGAATACTTAAAACATCGAAGTCTGTGGTTCCATCCATAGCTGCGGTGAGTCCCACGGCCTTGACTTCATAGGCGGTTACTGAAAAACTGTCATCCCGCCTAAGGTGGCGGTGAATTCGACGCCTCCATCTTCTTAGTCGTCGTGGCGAACCTGGAGTCCTTTCTTCAATGCAGAGATACAGTAAATGGCTATATGGTGTGCTGGGACGCGGCCCTTTATATAGTACTCAAACTGATACGAATGGAAGAAAGCAGAAAGAATGATAAACATAAGAACATAGAAAAAGGAACCACGGAGGAAGGCGGGCATAAAGAGAGAATTAACCAGAAGAATTCACTTACGAAGGAGAGGTAGGAAGAAGCTTCCTTGGTTTACCACCATGGTCGTTGATGAGGAGATCTTTGCGTCGATAGTCACACGCACATCTTCCCTTTAACAGATCTAGTTCAGATAGCACGTGGAGCGGCCATCATTGAATAGCTTTATTGAGCTTCATATGTGGGGGAATAGAATCAGCAGACATCCTAAAGATGTGAGTACTCACCAAGGCATATTATATGGAAATATATCTGTTTTAATTATGTTATTCAGGATCCATTATTATTTTAATAAGATTTGGTGGTATAGATGTAGTTTACTATTTTTTTATGTTAACCGCATGGCAAGCGTAAGTAAATATTTTTGACATTATCCAATGAGAAAAGCAATGCGTTAAAGTATTTTTATTCATAATTATGTTAATATTAATTCTCTTCTTTGATATCTACTCCCGTATTTAACAAAAGCCAGTATTTTTTACCAACCAGTTTGAATGTTTGAAGGTAGGGAGAAACGTAAATTTATTAGACTTCATCTTCAGAGTAGACTCAATTAAATATGCGAATATAGTTTATTTCTTGCATAAATTAATTAATTATAGAATATTTAACTGTAGATGTCCAATCTAACTGATTGACATGCTACAAATCTCCTACCCTACAAAGTAGTCGCTCCCATGGGCCATAGTCCATCATCTGAGGGCGAGTATCCACACGATTCGTGCCCCTTGCGAGCAGGCAACTGCGATTGCTTCGGAGTAGTCTTCTTTGCAAATAGACGGTGTACTGAAGTTCTCTTCTTCTCAGTAGTAGTGCGGTAGACATCTGAATATGGACAGCCTTTTCTGACACAGCGAGTTTATCAAATAGGAAGGGCAGGGAGGAAAAGCAGTTGAGAAAATTAATCAGGTGAGAACATATATAGGACCACCCCAGAATCACTTACCACAAGGTACTGAAGTAGCCTGGGATCATACCCCGATGATTATATTTCCCTATTATATTATTACAATGTCAACAGGCACTAAATCGAAAGATCAAAAGACAAAAAAAAATTTATATATATATTCTCATTAAGAGAAAAATTATTAGCTTATACTGATTCTTAACAAAATGTTACTATATCATTAAATCTCGTCAGGAGACAATAATTAGTAAATACTGATTCTAAACTGAATCTTACTATTACATTAAATTATGACATTAGTTTCAAAAGTTTATATTAATTATTTTACAAATACTTTCTTCCTCAACATAATAGATTTATGTTTTTTAATTATTGCTTTTAACTTCCTATCAGTGTAGTATTACTTGGGCTGCTAGATCTAGCAGCAAATTTTAACACAAATTTAGAATTAGTATGATAAATAACATAATTTTATAGCACTAATATTTACAAATTTACAACACTTAAGGTACTTTCTTTAAGTGGCTTACACGAGCCCGACGATTTTGAGATTGGTCCTCCACTATTTCCAGTAGAACAGATACAGGTGTTAAGAATGAGGTAACTTTCCATGGTCCACTCCATTTTGGAGTGAGCTTGGCTGAGGTTCTGTCAACTGCTGAACTCAATGGAAACGTCCGGCACATAACTTTATCATTCACAAATACATTTACTGGCAAACGACCACGATTGTAAGCCGCGGCCACTCTAGCTCTGGATCTCCACAAATTATGAAAGGCAAGCTTATACCTTTCATAATAAGTTGAGGTCCCACAATCCCCAACCAGAGGGTCAACGTCCCAAATAGCTAGCAAGGGATGGCTCAGCTCTCTACCAAGCAACAAAGAGGAAGGGGTAGCTCCAGTAGACTCGTGAACAGCTGAGTTGAATGCCAGAGAAAGAAAGTTTAGATCTTTATCCCAGTGAGGCTGGGAAGTGCCATGATAAATGGTTAAAGCAATCTTTAGGTTTCTATTAAACCTCTCTACCTGATTAGGAGCAGGATTATAAGGGCTAGTGGTTACGTGTTTGATTCCCCACGCAAAACACATGTCATGGAATACCTTGGATCGAAAACCGGGTCCATTATCACTGACTATCTTTCTAGGAGCCCACACCCTATCGGATAAAGCTTTCACGGTGGTAGTAGCTTTCATATTCCTAAGGGGGATTATCACAACAAATTTAGAAAAACCATCAATAAGATTAAGAACACAGGTATTCCCACTGGTATAACGAGTGATGGGTCCCACGAAGTCCACAAACACAATATCCCACGGGTTATGAGCGACATCTGCAGAATGTAACCCATAACGAGTGTTCTGAGAGGGCTTGGCACCTAGACACCCATCACACTTCCTAGCCCATTGTCTAATGTCCTGATACATATTGGGCCAAAAAAACTCCTGAGCAATCTTACGGTGAGTCTTAAAAATTTCCAGGTGGCCTCCAAAGGTGGAATCGTGAAAATATTTAAGGATCATATCCCTTAATTTAGAGGGAACAAAAATTTTCCTGCCCTTATTGTTATTACTCCGCACAAATAGCAAGTCTCTATGCATAAGAAAATTGTCTACTGTCTCACCACTAGCTAACCTATCAATAATCTCCCTACAGTAGGGGTCGTCCAATTGATGTTGTCTTAGGGACACAAAAGATTCCGGGATTGTACTAACTACATTTAAACTAGATGGGCTAGTACAGGAAAGTATAGGGAACACTCCCTCATTGATACGTGATAAGAAATCTGCAACTACGTTATCTTTTCCCGGGACATGTATAGTGGTAAATGCGTATAACCCGAACGGGTAGTAAGACGCGGTGCTAATAATAATAATAATATAGTGGTAAATTTAAACTGTGATAGCCTTGGAACCCAACGGCCTAACTGTTTAGGGTGGTTAAACATCCAAGATAAAGCACTATTATCAGTATACAAAATAAACTCGCGTTGCTCTAAATAATCCGCAAACCTTTCAATTGCATACATGCAAGCAAGACATTCCTTTTCATAAGGACTGTACCTCTTCTGAGTCTCATTTAAAGTTTTGCTCGCAAAAGCTACAGGAAGAAATCCTTCAGGATATCGTTGGGATAGAACGGCTCCAAGTGCATAAGAAGATGCATCCACCTTAAGCTCGAAAGGCAGTGAAAAATCAGGCGTTTTCAAAACATTAGGGGATATCAAATTTTGTTTACGTTTAGAGAAGGCACTCTTTTGTTCGTCTCCCCAGACAAATTGTACACCTTTTTTTTGTTGATTTAAAGGGGCTGCTAACTCCGAAAGGGAAGGAATAAACCTAGAATAATAGGCACACATCCCCACAAAACGTTGAACCTGATTATAAAATTTTATGATTGTTACCGGTAATTTTAATTTATATATAAAATGATTTAAAATTATTGTGTTTTGAAGACTTATTTTTCTCATTTTTCAAATAATCCTTCTAAATATGGGTAACATACTATGTTTAGTATTTCTTTCTTTATATTTTATTATTTTAGTATCAATTTCATTATTGTTTACTTAATTAAATATTTCTTATATTCAGTCATTATTAATTTATGTAATTATCACATTTTTCTGTTTACCGCCTTTTCTTTCATTAATTATGTTTTGTAAGGGTGGTACAATTGCTCTCTCGTATTTTTACGCGCGTTTCCTGTCAGTTCGCAAAGTGTTTTCCTCAAAGGTGGACGTGCGTCACCACCGCGGCTCAACTCCTCAGTTTCTCTTAGTGTTTTGCACTCTCTTTCGCTAATTTAAATAACCCCATTCTCATCCTAACTTGCGTAAATGTGCGTCTGATCAGAATCCACCAAGATCATCCCATCACAACCCCAGGTAGGCCTACTTGGGTTACTGCTTCACCGGATCTTCAGCATCAGGTAGGATCTCACCATGTCTACTTACACACACATTAATTGATTAATTCTCTCTCTCAATCAAATTAAAATCATACTAACTGTAAGTCCATCTCAAAAGAAAACTCCAAATTTGGCTGTCCCGCCAACGATTGATCATTCGTCAAATCCATCAATAAATAAAGATCTTACAGAAGATGTTAATTCTTTGCAACAAGACGGGAAAATAAATCCAGGAACTTTAAAAGATGTTAATTCTTTGCAACAAGACGGGAAAATTAATCCAAGAACCACAGTCAAGGCTGTAATGCAAGTTCAAAATAGCATTCTTTCTGCAGCTCAGTTGGCAGTCAATTATAAAGAAGATGACTATAAATCTTCTTTAACTCTTAGAAATCTAGACATATTTAATCGATCAGGAGTCCTAGTGGCACACTACCTTCAGTCATTGACTTCCAAATTGGCTCTTGGGGCAGAGCTAGCTTACCAGTTTGGCCCCCATGTTCCGATTCGTGAAATTGCTGTTATAAACCCCTTTATTACCCATGGATTGAGGAATTCGTAGCCTTGACTACACGATTTTAAATGTAAGAACAATTTAACTTTCGGCTTAAATGATTTTTTAGTGTAACCTTTTTCAAAATTTAACTTTTCAGCCTATTATTTTCTCTTTTATTGTTATACTCATATCAGAGATTGAAATTAAATTTAATCATGTATAATGTTTCGAGGTGGTTCATAGACCGTTATATTTAAGTTAGAGATTATGACTCAGTTCAATACATATCGAATATCACTATTATGTCCGGAAAATATATAGTTAATTGTGTAAATAGATTGGATAAATTTGTTTGTCTAATAATATTACGTTTTATGAAATTCAATCAATACTTTTAGCTATTAGGGAAAATATTAATTTAATATTTAAAATACCATTGCAAATAATTTGTTCTTTCTTAAATGTTTATTTACTGTGGAAGTTGACTTCTTGAAAGAAAAATGAATTGAGGCTATTTTCTTCTTGACGATGACTGATGATAAAAGTCTAGATTACTTTCAGTCTTGTTTAGAATCCGATCAGGTTGAAACTTTATATATATATATATGAATGAGTATATGAAATATTCTCAGTTATTTGTAAGTTGAGTCATTATTATTATTATTATTATTATTATGAGATTTAGTATGTTATGTTGGCCAATATATGTCGTGAGAAATAATGAAAGAATTAAATTTGCTTGATTTTTTAAGTAAACTTACTAAGGTTAAGAAAGATATATACTAACTTTGATAGGACCGTTTATATAAAACCTATATACCAATATTTGATCTTCAAAATTTTGTCAATGTACGCGTATCATAATTTGTCTCCATACCATAATATATGGTTTATTTATCTATATAGGTACCTACTGTATATAACTCATGAATCAACATTCTAAATCGATTTCTTGCCTTTTTATTGATGAGTTTACGTCTTAATAGTAACCTTAGGATATATTTTTGTGATTTTTATTTATTATTGTTTATTTTGGGGTTTAGTTATTTATTTTGGAAATACTGTCAGGTTTATATAATGAGGGCACGAGAACGACCGTCAGATTATTGCTTCCGCAACTAGGTGAGTTGCGTGCACTGAGTTACAGTTGTCTGTTCTCAGATGATTGAGAAACAATGCACTCAAATGACTCACTCTGATTGTGCTAATACTTTTTTTTTACTGTTTGAGCCTTCTGTTTTTTTGGATTGGTCAAGGAGGTCTCAAAAGAATGGCTTGTCGGTACGATATACATCGTAGCCACGAAGCATCAGGTTATCAGCGGGGCGGAAGTCGGTCTCCTACAAACACAAAATGGAAGGATGCAGGGAATATTCAGTAGTTTAATTTTCTATGCTTGAGCATAGAAGCACCTACAATTCAAATGTATTAGCGACATTTATTTATATAAAATATTTTAATAGGTACAATCCATAACACTATCCTTAAGAAATAAAAATAGATTTAGTACCTTTTTGAGACCACATGCCTGAGACCTCGCCCTTTACTAGAGATTTTTGTTTTACCAGAGAAGACAGAGGTGCCATTTCCTTCCGTGAAGGCTTTGACACCTACTTTAAAAATATATATATATATATATATTTCGGCGGTTTCTCACTGTGATTTTTTCAAAGCACCGGTGGGACTCGCCTTCGCAGCCTCACCTGTTGTACCCCCCACCTTCGCAAGTGGTGTCACAAACGAAAGAATGTGCGGCTCGACAACGGCCGCAGGTTCCCCCCCCCTCCCCCCGGGATGGATCCGGGGGAGAGATTAACTGCGCAATGGCAGTTGGGACAGTTGATGTTCTGAATAACAATCCGGCTATATGAGATCTGAAATACAGGGGCCTTACTGGATACGTATTCCTTGCGTGCCTGGGCGTAAGAGATCTTCTTTTTCAGTTTGAATCTACAGGACTTTTTCCTCTACCTACCATTTCGAACAAGTCCGAGACCAGGCAGAGTGCGGAACCTTGCAGTTTACGCAGAACTTAGGAGTCTTATATGGTGTATCGTGAGCCTCATGTCCACACTACGCACAGGTTGGCTTACACCGACATCGCAGCTTCGTATGGCCAAATTCCGGCACTGAAAATAGCGCCAAGGATTAGGAACATACGTCCGGACGCTGAGCATGTGGAAACCCACACTAACCTCCTTTAGAAGGGAAGGAGTCACAAAAGTGAAAATATACGTATCATTCTTTTTATATTGTCCGTTATTTTTGGTGACAATTTGGTAAACTTTAATGACATGTTGAAGGGAAAGTTTCTCACAGATATCCTCAATGCTTACACAGTCGAGGTCATAGCAAACTTTGAAGAACCTCTTGGGTTACACCTTCACCGGTATTTGAGCCGTATTGCTCAACAGTATTTCAGAAATAGCCCTTACTCTGGATGACTGAATATCAGTCGACATCTGTACCATGATCATGCCATCACGCGGTTTTCTAATTGATACGTTCGATTGTGCTGCACCATCTATCCCTCTTTCACGGATAAATGGGATCACTCGCTTGAGGCTCTCGTTTTCCTCTACTCGAGACATTTCCAAGAAGCGGGGTTGGGAGCCTCACCACTTCCTGGATTTTTGGCGTAATAGGCCTGGACAGCCTTATCCGTTTCCGCCTCTTAATAATATTATGGCCCTGCGGGGGACCGGGAGTGAGATACCAGCAGAACTTGGAAGTGCGTTTATAGCGGACAGTAAGGTGTCAGCTATGACAATGGTTCAGCCATGCCTAATGTAGGGACAACTTGCAAAATACTCGGATCGTAGACCCAGGGTTATCCAAGTTGGTTCTAGCACATGAGGTCCTGTTAAACTCCTGACGGGGGAGCCTCACACGACGCTAGACATGACAGCCTTTGCATGGGGCATCCCCAGGAGAGAGGTCATCGCAGCAAGTGGGTACAGAAAAGTGCCAATTTTACGTCAGGACCCTCATGAACGCAATCGATCTTTTCTCAAAGTAAGGTAACCGGTTATTGTCATCCCTAAGACTCTTCTACTAAAATATTACAACCAGCGCATTTTCATGAAGGAGTTCAAAGGCAGTGGTATCCAATCAATGTCCGAGGAAAGCCGTGTGAGCTGCCAGAGTCGTCAATGGAGGAGCCATAAGGCTTCTGCACAGGACTGAACGGCTGTGGAAGCAAAGAAAGAAGTAAAAAAAAAGAAGGGTAAGGGAGAAGAAAGGAAAGTAAAAGTGAAGGGAGAAGAAAGGAAAGTAAGGGGGAAGGGAGAAGAGAGGAGAGAAAGAGAAGGAAGAAAGGAGAGAGCGAGAGAGAAGGAAGAAGAAAGGAGAGATAAAGAGAAGTTAGAAAGGAGATAAAGTTGTAAGAAGAAAAGGAAATGGAAGGATGGTTATAGAATAGCTTTTCCAGCACGAGGTGCGTCCTGTACAGAAGCTTCCCCATTAAAAAGTCGCCTCTTATGACAAACAGGGGATACTGCGGAACTATTCTAACACCCATCCCGCAGGGGATAAGTGTCTTTAATTGTCTTGTGATAGTTTTTTTAGTGTTACTAGCACTTACTATGCTATTTTACTGGAAATCGTAGTGATGTAAATAATATCTCAGGATTTTATAGGTATTCATCATGCAATAAAAAAGCATTTCACTTAATATTATTGTAATATTTAAAGTTATGTAAAGATTTTAACATGTTTTCATTAAAATAGTGTTAATAGCACCTACATTAAAGGGATTTTATTGACTTCGCATACTGCATTCTTGAAGTATTTAATGCAATAGATTTAATATGGTAGACTGGGGCACAGTGGCACAAGGAACACAATGAAACAAACGGTCCCCTGACCAACAGGATGGTGAAAGAATAGTGGTTCTTTGGTGGTAGTTAGTCGAACTAACCACCCAAACTGTCATCCAGTTTTAATAGCGCTGTCATTGCCAGCTTGTAAAATTTCGTGGTCTTCTAAATTTTGTCATGATTAGTGTTTTAATTTGACAGTGGTCATTTGTATCAGTACAAAAGAGCTGTGGGTTAAGGTGAGCTACATATTTGTATCTTGACAAGTTTCTAGGATACATCCATTTATGTCATGGAGAGCAGTGGGGGCACAGTGAAACAGAAAAGCCTGGGGCAGGGTGGAACGTTTCACTGTGCCCCAAGTTTAATGTTTTACTGTGCACCACAAAAATTCAAAATATTTTTTCCTCTGGTTTGGGCCTAATATTATATATGGTATGACGACGTATCATATATTGTAATATTATTTAGGTCCAAACTTGTTATTTTTTTATAGTTATCAATTATTTTTTGAATTTTTATTCCTCGCTTTGTATATATATATATACTTTTTAAGAAATAAATAGGCGTAGTTGCTAATTGATATCAAAGTTTCCTCAACATCATTTCGTATTTTTTTAAAGGGAAATATATAGCTGGAGAATAAACATTTGTGATTACTAAACAAAAGCGCTCCATGTGTTCTTGCAGCAGGTAGCTATGGTACAAAATCGTGTAAGAAAAACAGCGATAGGGAGCTTCACTGCAGAAAGCATGAGAGATGCCGTACAATTGGTTGAGCAAGGTATGAGCCTACGCAAAGCAGCCAAGGAAAAAGGTGTGGCATATTCGACTCTATTCAGATAATATGTAAAGAAAAAAGAAAAAGCAGCTGGTGGAGAACAGCCTGTGAAGAGGCCTAGGTATGACTGCCGGAAAATATTCAAAACTGAAGAAGAGAAGGATTTATCAAACTATATCTTAAAATGTTCCAAAATGTATTATGGACTAGCCTCAAAAGACTGCAGTTGTTTGGCATACGGGATGGCTACAATTAACTTCATTACATGCCCTGATACCTGGAAAGAAAATAGGATGGAAGGAATTGATTGGTATTTTAATTTCATAAAGAGGCATCCGAACCTAAGTCTTAGATCTCCTGAATCCTGCAGTTTGTCAAGAGCAACATCCTTCAATATAATGAATGTGAACTTATTCTATGATAATCTTGAAGAGGTTTTGAAAGCAGAGATCAAGTTTGCAGATGGGACCAGAGTTTACAATCTTGATGAAACTGCCACTTCAACCTTTCAGAAGCCACAAAAAAGCATCGCTAAAAAGAGATCAAAACAAGTAAGTAAGTGCACAAGTGTTGAAAAGAGCACAACTGTTACTACATATTGTATTATAAGTGCAGCCGTAAATACAATTCTACCAGCTAATATCTTCCCTAGGGTGGATTTTAAACAGTATATGATTAAGGATGCACCATCTGGGATTCTGGGTCTTGCAAGTCCTTCGGGTTGAATGACGTTTGATCTCTTCATAGAAGTCATTAAACAATTCATACATCACATCAACAGCAAGAAGGAATCTTCAAGTTTGCTGCTCTTTGACAATCATAAAAGTCACTTATCTCTTGAAGTAATAAATCTGGCTAAGGAACATGGAGCTACAATAGTGACCTTTCCTCCACACTGCTCACATAAACTGCAACCACTAGATGTCGCGGTGTACAAATCGTTCAAAACCTACTACAATGCTGCAGCTGACAACTGGATGATGATTCATCCTGGGCGAACATTGTCAATATATGATATTTCTGGGATAGTCAGAATTGCCCATGAGAGGGCATTGTCTCCACAGAACATCTTGTCTGGATTCTGGAAGTCAGGGATTTTCCCTTTCAATATACATATTTTCACAGACGAAGATTTCCTCAGCTGCTATGTGACTGATCGACCAGCCTCTGAAATATTCGTAAATAGGCTTAATGCAAGAGACCTTAACCCTACCACAGGCATATATGAAATTGATCCCAACACAAGAAGATGAGCCCACAGAATAAGTGAGTGATGCAGAGAATGTAAATTTAAACAACCGAAAAACTGGAACTTCAACAGCCGATAAGAGTCCTTAACACTTCAAAGAATACCCGAAAGCAGGTGCACGCAAAAACTAAAATAAGATTACTCGTTAGAAAAGAAGCATATATGCTACGAGCACTCCTGAGAAAAATGCGATAATGGAAAGGAAACATCACCTGAAAGTAAAAGGTTCTAAGAAATTGTTGTTCAAGAAAAAAGAAATTGTTCCTGAAGGAGGACATGAAACAGAAACTATCCTTGAAGAATCTTAGGATGAATTTATGGATGACTGCCGCCTCTCAGTATTACTTTTGAGGACATTGAGAAAGAACCTCAGAAAGGAGAATTTGTCCTCGTTCAGTTTGATATTCCTGGGAAGAGTTAAATTTTCTACATAGGAGAAATGGTCTTAAAAGATGAAGATAATTATTATGAAGTTAACTTTCTCAAATGAAGCAATAAGACAAGTGATAAGTTTGTGAAGCTACTTGTAGAAGACAGAGCATTAGTTCGTGAAGATCAGATAAAATTATTCTCCCAAAACCATCATTTTGTGGTCAGACAAAGAGACAGGAAAGTTATTTGAGCTTTGGTGTAAATTTTTCTTTAATAACCATTAAGTAAGTCCTCTATAAAATATACTGGAATATGATTTTAAATTTTTATTATTATTTTGTGGAAGAATTTGAGCAAAAATTGCAAACATTTTGTAGTGTGTAATTTTTTCAATTACATTTTTATAAGACTATTATGTGATTGGCTACATTTATATTATTCCAAGTAAACTAAAAATATGTTTAAGATTTATGATATCATAACTATATGTTATTAGAACATGATAAAACATTTCTTAGTTGTTAACACCAACAATAAAGTATTTTTATAATTTAGAAAAATAATCATGGTTTGTTTCATTGTGCTCCAGCCATTGTTTCACTGTGCCCCGCTAGTGGGGCAGTATTAAACACATGTAACAGTTTTTTTTAATTAAAAAATAATTGATGGCTTGAATTAATCGTAACATAAAAAATCCCCTGTTTTCACAATATAATAAACTTTATGAGAAAAATAAAATATAATGGCAATGTAACTTTAATATTCTTAAAGATAAAAATTCCAAAATATTTTCTGTTCCGGTGTGCCCCGGTATATCCTACCATCTAATTAGCAAAAATGAATAAATTCTTGATGTTAAATGAAAAATATTTAAATATGTGGTAATTTACTATATAAAAACTAATTTATTAACAACGTTCAACAGTACATGCAAAAAAATAACCTAGATTTTAGAAAAGAGACTACTCTTAAAATTTAAAGCCATGTTTCTCACTTTTCAGTTCTGATCAAATACTGCATTTTTGCTTCTGAGGGCAGTGTATTGGTATGCATATTTAAAGCATTTTAATCGTCTCGTTGCTTTAAAGATACGATAATCTATTTTTAAATTACCAACAGTTACAATAACCCCTACAATATACAACAACTAACATTAAGTGTCGAGGTGTACTGAATGCAGACTTTACATAATGCAAGAATACAACGGTTGCTTTTAAATGTTACCGCTATACAACTCATCTCAGTTAGAGTAAATGGTCTTAAATAGCTTTCGTATTGCAACGATGCATTTTGTTTGGATAAGTGATTACGCCACAATGCAAACTTGACTACGGTCAGATTTGGTTTCCTATGGATAACTATTTTCAATGCTATGACTTAACAAGAACAATACGTTCGTACTCAGGATATTAAAAATAAATAAATAAAATACATATTAACGATAATCATAGATTATTATAAAATAATTTCTCTTTTCCCGGTGTTACTTGACACGGTTATTAATTAAAGACAGTTATAAACTTAGCCAAATAAATTATATTTAAAAGTAAATATCCTTTAAATTGTGCCTTCTGCTTTATTTGTTCTCACTTTTCTGAACGATGTTTCAGGATAGTCGGCCATTTTATGTCCAAACTCATTTTGATTCGAGTAATAATGTGTATTAATTTTACCAAACATTTATCAAATGGGAGTGCTAAAAAAAGATTTTTTATAAATCTACCATTTTTGTTTTAAAAGAAGAACTAAGTCATTCCCTTTAATTAGGTCATGATGTATTAATGTAAAATAATGATGTATTAATGTAAAATACACAATGAAGTTATCTTGAAACCTGCTGTCAAGAGAACAGTTGGTGTAGATATTGACGTACGAGTAGAAGTTCGCCGGTACTGTCCGACTAAACTCTAATAAAAACAAATCATGTCAACTTTAAGAGTTTTATTTTCTCTAATAGCATTAATTCATTTCGTTTATGGAATTTATTATAACATAGCGATTCTTAAAGCCCCTGAAGAAATGCGCACATCTGGAGGAATTTTCAAATACCTAACTTTTTGGAATATGGTAAGACACATTAATTTTATTAATTTACTTATGGAAACAAATATAACAGTTTCTAAAATAGCTCAAGTAAAGTAATATAATGTCAGGTGTGTTCGTGAGTCACGTCATAGGGCTAGTATATTCCCATTCTGTAGACTATTATTAAACTGCATCGAACGAGTTTGATTAGCTAAATACATTATATATTATTTAATTGAAATTTATCAAGCACAACATAAGTATTAGTGAAAAAATTAATTCCTATATAATTGTTGTAATTCACGCTCAAGTTCTAAGAATTAAAGTAATAATTTAACGAAAGTGTTGGTCACAAAATAAGTGTCAAACACCGCAGCCCATTTTAATTCATGTTTATAACTAATATCAAGAGCTTTTTTTTTTTAGACAAATCTCAAAACATTTCAAGGTGAACGTGTTACGAAACATCATGATAGTGGCAAAGTAGCCGATTAAAATCCTCGTGAAATAACTCAACACAAACAGCTTTAGACACTGGCGTGTAAAATCGATAAAAGTGGAGTTGCGATTAAAAGCTCTCGTTCGGTTCTGCACATTGATCTTGAGTTTAACTGGTGACTAGGTCATGTTCCAACTACTTCGTCTAGAATGTCATACATACATTCTCCATCGATCCACACCGGTGGGTTCGCTGGAAAAAAAAAGTGACAGATTTGTTTAATCTTGTTAGCCGCTGAAGCGGAGATCGGAGCTTGAATCCCGGCCGGGTGAAGTGAGATGTATTTTACCCAACGGTTTCCCAATCTCTTTCCATGAAAATATGGGTACATTTCCTCGAAAACTCTACTCTGTATTATTAGTATAACTATGCAGTGAGCCCAGTTAAGTAGTAAGAAGTACACATAGGTGCGAGTATATTAGTATCCATCTTAAGCTGATCATGGATTTAATAGGCTAGTGTATTTGGTTTTAAGACTAAAATATAATTAACATAGCATTACCTAAAGTAATAAAATTAATAGTTTGTGTGTCTTTTTGTCAGGAACGTTGAGAGATATCCATCGAAAGTAGCAATTCTAATTGTAACTTCTTTTGTTGTATAAATGTTTGCTGTGGTGTCTGTTTTATTCCAAGCTAAGGTTTGATTTATTTGACCTCTGCCCCTGTTTTCATTCAGAAAGGTCATTTGAATCGATAGAAGGAACAAACTAGAGGCCCTGAGATGAAAACCAAAGTTTTAAAGAGTACCCAAAATGTTTGACAAATACTGAGCTAGCAAAAAAATATATTTTAAAGTGTATTTTTCAATGAGTTTTTTTGGGGGGAAGGTGGGCATTACACCCTTTATGTAGCCGACTGAGATTCGACCCTCAACCTTCCCGTAACAGGTAATCCAGTATATTGCAAGCCTAACGTCTTAAACCATATGACCGCAAGTGAGGAGAAGAAAATAACATTAGGTATATATATATAATTATTTAAAAAAAAGTGTATATAGCATTGTCCAAAAAGTACGAGGATTTCTTTGTGAAGCTAACCTAACCTAACCTAACCTTACCATAACTACCCTATTCTAAAATAACCTAGCCTAAACAACTTAAATCCTAGGAATTAGGTGAACCTGAAAGAAAACGGTGCAATGCTTACATATAACTGGATAAAAGAAATGATAACCTATTCCGGGACTTAAAAAAAGACAAATAACTTGAAAATAAGTATGAAATACAAGAGCAAAACTTGTTTATTTCATACTCTGTCAGAACCACTCTGGCATTATATAGAAAACCTAGGCATTTTATAGAACGCCTGGATTTCCCACACTGTCGGCGATATATATATATATATATATTTTTAAGGGGGGTCTTTAAAATATGAAACTGAGAGTTATGCTCCTTGGTGGACATAGATGTTCCGCTTTTCTCAACGTTTCTGTATCGGTGTATATTATTTAATTACGGCTCTTTGATGGAGTGATTCTGCAACATTGTATTATTTAGTTTCACAAATCAGAGTTTTTAGTAAATGTTTCTATAATAGAGAACGTATATACGGTACACCGTACCATTTATTTACATTTATTAAGGGATAAAGAAGAGCCTATAAAATATATAACAACATAAAACCAGGTATGCCAAATAATGTTAATTAAAAGAGTATGCGCAAGGCCTTAGATTTACGCCAAAGCAAACAACATTCTAGTAGGTAAAAATAAATGTTTGTTGACCTTGAAAATTGTCTTAATACTGGCCAGCTTCAATTCAATCATTTTACTTTTACAAACAAGCCAACTAATGACTACATGACTTGATGATAGTACAAGAAAAATGTATTCAGCAAAAGCTATATAACACGGTTATCTTCGAATCCATTTGTTTTAATTGGTAGTTTGTCAAATAATTCAGTATAGTCAAATTTAATATAATACATCAAAACTCAGCGATGAACATTCCATTAGTTACAAAAGTAAATAAATGTAATTTGAAACTTTGCAGCATTATCATTTTTTTTGTAGACAATTATTTACTACTAGCTGTTGCCCGCGACTTCTTTCGCGTTTTCACTAATTTTTTTAAAATGACTCGCGTGCCACCTATTGTAAAATACAGAAACTGAGGGTAAAATTACTTAGGTTGTTATTCAAAAAATCCGGCCTTATTCCTTGTCTACATCATAGAGAGAACCTCTGTGCAAAATCTCAGCTTTCTAGGTTAAAGGGTTTGGGCTGGGCGTTGATCTAATAAGACATAAAGCAACTTTAAGGCGAAAATATAAATCCTCTTTATTCCCTATCCCGTGGGAATTTCGGAAAATCCTGAAATTGTCATTAGTGATTATAATTACCTACTTACATGCCAAATTTGATGTCTCTAATAATTATAGTTACGGAAATAAGGCAACCTTAAATCGAAAATATAAATCCTCTTTATTCCCTATTCCGTGGGAATTTCAAAAAATTCGGCTTTATTCCTTGTCTACATCATAAAGAGAACCTCTGTGCAAAATTT
>CABEEJ010007507.1:18172-30060 GCA_901482245.1 Timema douglasi | reverse complement strand
GTGCTGCTCCCTTTCCTACAATATATCCTCCTTGGGATGAAGGCTTGTTTCTTTATGGTAATGATCTCTCCAGTGTATTCTCCATTCTCCAAGCGAATTGTCCATACGCTAAGAGTTTTGTGTTATTTTCTTCCTTGTTCTACTTGACGCACCCATTTCCGAAGGAGGATTATCCAGAGCAAGGATTAACTCAAATGTGAATCCTGCCCCGCGCCTCCAGCGCACGAACCCAGAACTTCTTGACCGTCAGTCAAGAGATGATAAACCATGGCTTGTGGGTGCTATAGTCTAATTTTCTACAAAAAGGGGACTTTAAGAAAGAAAGGAAAACTGCAGCCAACATTCACAGCTTGTTACTATATTATTATTAATATTTGATAGAAATTAATAATAATATTTAGCACCGCGTCTTACTACCCGTTCGGGTTATACGCTTTTAAGTACTAATTACTCTAATGGATTGGGATTTGGGAAGGTTGAATTAGAGGAAGTGAACCCGTATTTGCGTGGAAGGAGAGTGGAAAACCATTTAGGAAAAACCACCCCCAGTTCACCCGACCGAGATTCGAACCGCGATCTCCCCGTCCTCAGAAGTCGAGCTTAACACGACAAGCGCGTTAGCCAACTACGCCACCGAGGCAGGTAGAAATTAATAAAAATCTATCAAGCGTAACAGTGAAGTACGAATACGTGAAAGTAGGTCTAGCTACTTTTCTAAACAACTATCATATTAGAGTCCTCTTATAAAAATGATATTGTAACTAGGTTCTTAAATAATAAAAAACTAAAACATTAAATTAAACTCTAAGCAGGTGGATTATTATTTTATCACCAGAGAGGTTTATATATCTTTTAATAAGCAAATTCGGGTACATTTTCTTTTAATTATACCTTCATGAACTCTACCACATGAGTGTAGTAAAATTTGTATAGCCTAGATGGGTAGTAAGACAAAGAGTAAATATATAATTTAAGCACACAAGTTGAGAAAGCTGAATTTAAATGGAAACACACACACAAAAAAATCCGAAAAGATTCAGCCTAGATTCAAACCTCGGCCTTCTGGCTACGAACACTGACGACGCCAGTGGTAAAACCATCCATTATTTTCTTTTAGGCCTTGTCTGGGTTCAAACGTGGGCATAATTTTGGCCTCCCGAACCATGGTGGAGGCCTGGCATTACCCACATTCACAAGTTGTGATTAATACACGTCTTGTCAGAGGTGAAGGAAGGGTTTGATAATCAGATAAATCTGTGCCAGGACCGAGGATTGAACCCTGGACCCTCAGCACAGAAGTCCGAAACCTTACCCCTAGACCACCAAGTCACCTAACTTTAAGGCAATTTAAAGCGACCACTCAACGAAAGTACACAGTCATATTTTTTTTTAACTTAATAGTCTGTAATCGAACTCGTAACCTTCTCGCATGTAACGGTTCTTTGCGTCTCAACGGGAAATTTAACTCTACAGACCGTCATATTCCTATTGTCTCTCACGGGAAGGAGAGTCCACATTAATATCCCGGAGAGACCACTATGCGACAAGTTCATTTTTCACAGAAACATTACAATTATTACACGTCCGTCTGGACAAAAGTAAGAAATATGTCTGTGGAAAATAATGGTATGTAATTATTCACGATGAAATAGCGTTTTATTATTATTATTACTATAGTAGCAATGATGGTGATGATGACAATGGTAAATCTGTATGCCGGCACTACTTGGTAAGGTCAAGGTGAAATAAAATAATAAGTATGGCTGAATAATAATGGTTCTGTATCACTCGGGGATACCTGATATGTGAGCTCTGACGTATCTAGATATATATCATAGTTGGCTTGTTGGCACGCCTGGATTAACACTTTTGGGGGCCCTGTGCCAAGTAAAACTTGGAGCCCTATACAGTTAGTTTCCCAATGAATGATTATGAATTTTACATAGGCATACATCATACATGGATAAGTTTATTTAGGTGACCTGGTGGTCTAGGGGTAAGGTGTTAGACTTCTATGCTGGCGGCTGGGGTTCAATCCTAGGTCCCGGCACAGATTTATCTGATTACCAAACCCTTCCTTCACCTCTGACAAGACATCTTGTGAATGTGCGGAATGTCAGGCCTCTACCGTGGTTCGGATTCCACGTTAAACTGTAGGTCCTCCATTTCATCTCACAATCACCCTACCATTACACACTAGCGTAAGGGCGTATAACCCGAACGGGTAGTAAGACGCGGTGCTAATAATAATGATAAGTTTATTTAGAGACAAACTTTTTATTTTGCACACGTTAAGCAATTATGGTGAGTTTTGTTACCAGCATATTAATTATTAATGCTATAGTTACTGTTAGACTATACAGTCTATTATATACTGAATGGATTATAATACTGTAAATTAATAGTTAATAATAAAATAATACTGGAAATTATAAAATTATATACTATTTCAGTGTAGTTGCATTTTATGTAGTCCGCCATCTACAGATAAAATAGTAATAGTATTAGTACTGTATAGTAAAGATAATTTTATTTATGCAAAAAAAAAATAGTGAGGTTCAGTTGTATTATTTTAATATTTTAAAGTGAAAGACATAAATTCGTAATGTGATATAGTAATATAAATGCACAATAATTGATTAATATTTGAAGAGATTGGTAATAATAATTATTACAAGCTATGACAAATTATAATAAAGAATCTTCAAAATATAACAAATATCTAAAAATATCAATACGTTTTAAAAATGGTAGAGCTTTTAGTTAATTACATTTAAATCTATGATTTTACAAAACAAAGGATGATGTTATCATGCATAAATTTCGTATCTCTGTATTATATTGAAAGTAAACAGAATAAGTTATAAGATTTGAGAAAATATAAAGAAAATATCTAAATTAATATATTAATAACAGGGAACACTCAACTACATAGCTTTTAACTATGACCTGAGGTTGATGCCGTCGTAGCATCGGAAAATATCGTAGTATATATAACGTTGCAACATTTGCAGCGGTATCCAACGAACAGGGAATTCAGATAAGAAACAAATTCAATTCTTATATTGTCTTTATCTTTTTTCAAATCTTATAACTTGTTTTGTTTACTCTCAATATAATACAGAGATACGATATTTATGCATAATAACATCATCCGTTGTTTTGTAAAATCATAGTTTTAAATGTAATTAACTAAAAAGTCTACAATTTTTAAAATGTATTGATATTTTTAGATGTTTGTTATAATTTCAAGATTATTTATTATAATGTGTCATAACTTGTAATAATTATTATTATCAATTTCTTCAAACATTAATCAAATATTGTGCATTTATATTACTATGTCACATTAGGCATTTATGTTTTTCACCTTTAAATTATTACAATTGTATAACTGAAACTCACAAAAAATTCTTTTTTTTTGTATAAATAACCTTAAACGTTCCTTATTAACAATTCAAATATTTTTTTAAAAGATAATTTTATTATCTAAAACTTTTTATTTTTGCGTTTTTCTCACGTCACATTTAGTTAATTTTTCAATTATTAATAATTTTATCATTTTACCTCAGACATTCTAATAGAAAATCAGTGTTAATTTTTCTGTCAAAAGCCAACGGTACCGTCTGCAGCTATGTAGTATTTCCGGTTTGCCAAAAGCAAAGGTAGCACTAATTTTTAAGCACAGACTGTCGGACTCCACGTAATACCAGGCTACCAGCGCCCTTCGATTACGGAATTTCTTTATTAGTTTGGGATTAATTTTACGAAAAATCGTAAAAATATTGAAATATAATATTATCACAAAACAAATATGAAAAGTCAAAGTGATTTATTTGCAAGACAGGCGGGGAACCATAACCTCGGGGAACCCTGTGCTTGACATACTTGGTACAATTTAGGTTTGAAGGGACTGTACTACACCCGATATCACCTCTTGAGATAATTGCCGGTCTTATGGAGAAAATATTCATCATCCCTCTCTCTCACACACACTTGGTTAACTGTTGCCAAATCTCCTCGTTTAAGTATAGGAAGTGTAGAGGATGCAACTTAAGGGTAGTGTTTTTTGCACTTTTTATATAAAAACTTTTTTTGGTCAAAATAAATAAATAATTTCTTCAGTAGAAATATATAGTTTAATTTTCTTCACGTGGTTATATCAAGAGTTGTTGAATATATGTCAAGAGTGTCCTGGAATCTAATAACAACATTTTCTCTTCATTTAAAAAGTTTATCATCTAATGCTGCTATGCTCATGACAGATATTCAACAACTGTTGATATCACTAAGGGAAGAAAATTAAACTCTTATGTTTCTACTGGAGTAATATTTTATTAATTTTGTGCAGCAAAAATGTTTCTATAAAAACTGTCATTTTTTCTCGTACTCTACACTCTAAGTTGAGTGCTTACATAACCGAGTAATAAGAAAATCCCGTTAAATAAATAAATATAATTGTTTTGTCCATGGTAACTGGTCAGCCAGCAAGGTCCTTATTGGCTGTCAGCTTGCTGCAGACTGAGGGGCAACTGAGGGGCCTATTGTAATAGGTGAGATCAGCTCCGTGCAGCATCCCTGGTCCAGCATGTGTCATCTCTCCGACAGAAAGGTCACCGACGGGGGTCAGTCGAGGACCTCTCGAGGTCCACTGCAACCGTTTTAACAATGACGAGCCTCACCGAATGATTGTCAATTGTTGGTAGTGCGCGTCAGACGTCACATCTAGTATTCTAGCTGGACAATGTCAGGAGATCTGTACAGATATTTTAATGTATATTTAATAATAATTCATTCATTTGTTGCTCAGAAATTACCGGTACCTTGCAGACCCTAAAGGTGGTAGGTAAGCTTACAGTCCGATTGGTATAGGTTTATTTAAAAAATTATTAGAGCTATTTAACAAAGACTTTCTGAACTTACTTACTATATCAGTACATGACTTAATAAAAAACTTAATTCTATAACAGAAACAACATCCAGCTTCCCAGCTGTTAATTCATCACTGCGAGAGGAGAAACACACATTTCAGCAATAATACAATTTTAGGCCATATCAGGAATCGAACCCGGGACCTCTAGCTCTGAAGATAAACACACTTCCAACTGAGCTAAGGTTTCAGTAATATGTATATGAAGAACCTGACAATCTGACAATTAAAATAATTACTAGATCTACTTTCACGTATTCATTCATTAAGTCACGTGATTTACAGCTGTCACTTTTGATAGATACTAAACGATCCTATACGGTGTTGCTCATGACCGCTTCAAAAATTTATTAAAAATGACCTTATTAAAAATTTAAATAGCCGGCTTCAAAGTGCGTTCGGAACCCTTCCGTCCACCTATGTTGAAAATTTCAGATCTCTGCGTGCCGTAGATTTGGCTGGACATCGCACACAAACAAACGAACACACAAACACTTCCTTTTATTATCATAGATTATCCACACATAAAAAAATGGTAATTGTGTGATTATTAGACCTTGCTCCCTCTCTGTTACTATGGCTACTATAGTCTTACTAGTAGTTCTGTGATTATTAGATCTCGCTATCTCCATGTTACTATGGTTATTACAGTCTTACTAGTAGTTCGGTGATTATTAGATCTCGCTATCTCCATGTTACTATGGTTATTACAGTCTTACTAGTAGTTCTGTGATTATTAGATCTCGCTATCTCCATGTTACTATGGTTACTACAGTCTTACTAGTAGTTCTGTGATTATTAGATCTCGCTATCTCCATGTTACTATGGTTACTACAGTCTTACTAGTAGTTCTGTGAACAGTAGACCTCTCTCCATGTTATTATCGTTACTACAGTCTTACTAGTAGTTCTGTGAACAGTAGACCTCCCTCCATGTTATTATCGTTACTACAGTCTTACTAGTAGTTCTGTGAACAGTAGACCTCCCTCCATGTTATTATCGTTACTACAGTCTTACTAGTAGTTCTGTGAACAGTAGACCTCCCTCCATGTTATTATCGTTACTACAGTCTTACTAGTAGTTCTGTGAACAGTAGACCTCCCTCCATGTTATTATCGTTACTACAGTCTTACTAGTAGTTCTGTGAACAGTAGACCTCCCTCCATGTTATTATCGTTACTACAGTCTTACTAGTAGTTCTGTGAACAGTAGACCTCCCTCCATGTTATTATCGTTACTACAGTCTTACTAGTAGTTCTGTGAACAGTAGACCTCCCTCCATGTTATTATCGTTACTACAGTCTTACTAGTAGTTCTGTGAACAGTAGACCTCCCTCCATGTTATTATCGTTACTACAGTCTTACTAGTAGTTCTGTGAACAGTAGACCTCCCTCCATGTTATTATCGTTACTACAGTCTTACTAGTAGTTCTGTGAACAGTAGACCTCCCTCCATGTTATTATCGTTACTACAGTCTTACTAGTAGTTCTGTGAACAGTAGACCTCCCTCCATGTTATTATCGTTACTACAGTCTTACTAGTAGTTCTGTGAACAGTAGACCTCCCTCCATGTTATTATCGTTACTACAGTCTTACTAGTAGTTCTGTGAACAGTAGACCTCCCTCCATGTTATTATCGTTACTACAGTCTTACTAGTAGTTCTGTGAACAGTAGACCTCCCTCCATGTTATTATCGTTACTACAGTCTTACTAGTAGTTCTGTGAACAGTAGACCTCCCTCCATGTTATTATCGTTACTACAGTCTTACTAGTAGTTCTGTGAACAGTAGACCTCCCTCCATGTTATTATCGTTACTACAGTCTTACTAGTAGTTCTGTGAACAGTAGACCTCCCTCCATGTTATTATCGTTACTACAGTCTTACTAGTAGTTCTGTGATTATTAGATCTCGCTATCTCCATGTTACTATGGTTGCTACAGTCTTACTAGTAGTTCTGTGATTATTAGATCTCGTTATCTCCATGTTACTATGGCTACTACAGTCCTACTAGTAGTTCTGTGAACAGTAGACGACAAGACAAAGACGAAAAATACCAAAGGGTCAAGTTAAAACACAACCTCACTATGATCGATCAATAATAAAAAAAATTGTAAACGTCCTTTGTCCGCGAAAAAAAATAATAGTCCCCGCACCAATATGTTGTGTATGAAGTCTGTCGATGTTTATTATCTCAGGTGTGAGACTGCTCGCAGCCTCTCTGGTCCTTGCATGCAGCCAACATTGCAGCATTCACACAAGAGCAACACACTCTAACACGTCCGACTAGCACATATGTGACCGCGAGACGCTTTGTGCTTTGCGCTGCCTGGCAGATGGAAGTAAATACTACTTCTGTTCTTTACGTCTATTTATTATTCCAACAGGGTGGTAGGTTTTTTTTATATAAAGTCTTTGACAGTGGTTCTTGAACAGGCTCGTTATCACTGTTTTTTGATGTTGGAAGATGACCGGGAAAGTGAGGGATGGGGGAGGGGGGGAGTTAATTTGAATGAGTATAAAAGCAATAATAATAATAATAATAATAATAAGTGGGTCATGTAAACTCAAGGCTTGTAAACTACAGCACATAGTTTATCTCTACAATTAAATTTTCAAAGGATGAGCTTTAAAATTACAAACTTTTTTTTTTGCTGTCGAAACTGATAACATTATATAATATTAAACTCTTATTATTTAAACTAACCAACCCCCATGGTGTAGTGGTCAGTACACCTATCTACGAGTCTAGGGATCTTGGGTTCGATTCCCAGCTGGCGGCTTCGGTATTTTTTCCCGAAAGGGCAACCACCCCAACGATCATTAGGGTTTGATTGTAAATTTTTATACTTAAGGCTAGGTTCAAGTGTTTCCATTGGTTTCCACAACCTCATACTCACAATCATCGTCACCTCATCTGATCAGGATATGGCGAGAGCCTCCACGGAAAGGATTATTATTATTATTATTATTATTATTAGCACCGCGTCTTACTACCCGTTCGGGTTGTACGCACTTACGCTAATGTGTAATGGTAGGATGGTTGTGAGATGAAATGGAGGACCTACAGTTTAACGTGGGATCCGAACCACGGTGGAGGCCTGGCATTCCCCACATTCACAAGATGTCTTGTCAGAGGTGAAGGAAGGGTTTGGTAATCAGATAAAGCTTTGCCGCGACAGAGGATTGAACCCCGGACCTCCAGCACAGAAGTCTGACACCTTACACCTAGACCGCCAGGTCACCGAAAGGATAATTAGTACGTTCGGGAGTCCCCTAGACAACGGTACATTTAGTACTGTCTAATATTTCCACTACTGGATATGAGTGATCTAACCCACATGCGAGATATTATTACTTTCTCCATATGAAAAAGTAAAATGGTAAACATTATGAATAAAAATAGTAAAAATGGTTGAGTATGTTTTATTATGATTGTCGTAATCCCTAATTTTACCGCCCACAACTACACCTTGCAGCATAGATGGTTTAGGGTTAAATTTGCGTATTTGAACTTTAGCGCTAGTGAGTGAACGGGGATCTGTACCCACCTACCCCTCCCCTACCCTCCCCCCTCTCCCTACCATCGCATAGCTTCGGCGGGGCTATGTTGACTCTGAAAACAGAATTTGGTTAAGTTGGTTCGGTTTGGAGAGGTGGGATGGTTCGCCTGATTAGCGTTACCCCATGTTTGGGTTGGACGCCAAAACCCCGCGGGTTTGTTCAGTGGGTTAAACAACGTTTCATCGGAGGTATGGGGGATATAAAGGGGGGCGGAGGACATCATGTCCCAGACACACAAGGGATGTTTTTTGTACTCAACCATTTTTTTTTAAGCGCCGTATCTTAATTACCCCTTCGGGTTGTACAGTTATGTACTAATTAAGCTAATAATTTATGGGATTAGGGAGGTTATACTTATAGAAGTGTACTCTCATTTGCATGGAGGGAAAGGGGAAAACAATTTTTTTTAAACCTTCACTACCAAGATTCAAACCTCACTCTCCCCGTCAAGAGTAGCGCGTTAGACCATGCGGCCACCGAAGCAGGCATTTGATTATTACAAAAAAAAAATAGATCCCTTATGTATAAAAAAATAAAACCAACCATAAATGTTATCCTTACTACCAAAAGATTGAAAACTTTTATTTGCGAATATAGTGTTAATTTTGGGTTATAATCTTATGCCAATGCCATTTTTTTAAAATAATTTTTGACAAATATGTGTCCACAAGTCGAGATATAAAGTATTTTGTTTCATTTCATGTGAGAAACAACTTTGAGGTAACATACATGTATGTTATCAGAAATTGTACCCATTCGGTGCGCAAATTCAACCATTTTGGGACCCGCTTTGGTGACCACGTAGTACAACGTGCTACTCTCGCAAAATGGCCTTCCCTAAGATTAAATTTTAAGAGTTATAATTTATCAACTGAAGTTCCTGGAGACACAATTTCAGAAATACTTTTCTTCAAATTTTGATTCTAAAAAAACCAAGTTTGGTTCATAAATCATATTCAATTGAAATGAAAAACGCCAATCATCTGCCATTAGAAGTTCAAAAAGAATTTGTTGAGTTATCAAGCGACACAGTTTTAAAAATTGATTTTTCTAAAAAAAAATTGTTTAATGAATTTTGGCTTAGGATTAGGACAGAATTTCCAACAATTTCTGAAATAACCCTAAACTTACTTATGCCATTTTGAACTATGTATTTATGTAAAGCGACTTACTCAGATTTGATAATTGTAAGATCAAAATATTGATCAACTATAAAAAAACACATTGAATATGCTCTACATCCTGCAGTATCAAATATTCAGCCAAGAATTTAATTTCTCATGTAAAAACAAACAAGAACATTCATCTCATTAGTATGCAAATTTGCTTTCATATTTAATAAATGGTAAAATAATATGCATACCAAAAAAATATTGTTTTAAAATAATTTTCTTTATAATCTATTATCAGTAAATGTTTGATTTGCATACCTATTTTATATACCCGGGGTCGCGTAAAAATTTCTCGGGTGAAAAGAGGTCGTGAGTGGAAAAAGTTTAAGAAACCCTGTACTAGACTGCCGATAGCAGGTAAATCGTGGTTCGAATCTCAGTCGACTATATCGATGGTGGTTTTTAACTCTACTTCCACGCAAATGTGGGCACACTTCTTATACATATAACCTTCCTCATCCCTAAAACCATTAACGTACTTAGTACATAAGCATATAATCCGAACGGGTAGTAAGATGGATGCGGTGGTAAAATAATATAGGCTATATACATTATGACCACAATCCCGAAGTCACCAGCGAGGTAGCTATTACGAGAATTATGACATGTGTTCACGACGTCTTTGTTTTCATCCTTGTTTTGAGAAAATAGTAAAGGTGACATAACAAAAATTATAATAATTTTTAGAAAAAAAATTGTCTATGTATAAATTCAAAGGTGACCTGGCGGTCTAGGGGTAAGGTGTCAGACTTTTGTGCTGGCGGCCGGGGTTCAATCCCAGGTTCCGGCACAGATTTATCTGATTACCAAACCCTTCCTTCACCTCTGACAAGACATCTTGTGAATGTGGGGAATGCCAGGCCTCCACCGTGGTTCGGATTCCACGTTAAACTGTAGGTCCTCCATTTCATCTCACAATCACCCTACCATTACACATTAGCGTAAGTGCGTATAACCCGAACGGGTACTAAGACGCGGTGCTAATAATAATAATAATAATAATAATACAGATTCAAAGTTTTAGTTGTGTATTTTGAAACAATCAAGTATAATTTTTATACATAAAAATACGTTTAATTATAAATTACTTCCATCAAAATAATTTCGAAACCAATGCAATTTATGGACAGAGTATGCAAACAAAAATTAGTCGCCTTAAGAGTGTATACAGACAATGGCCTTGAAGAGTAAACATTTACAAGAATAAATAGCAGAGATGGAGGTATATCTACACATACACACACACACACACACACCTTTATTGGCTAAAGAAACTTACAATAACATTTTCTAGCGGACCCACCACCCACCACCCACCATCTAGACTATGTATACTGTATCGTGACCCCTCGGAAAGAGGAAATATTGTGATAATAAAAAATCCCGTTCAAGATCACGGGTGTTGGCGTATCTTGAACCTACGAAACAGAAAAAGTGGTTTTCGCAATGTCGTCTGTCTGTGTGTTTGTCTGTCAATCTGTATGTCTGTCTATGTCTGTATCTCAGTATAGAGCCAAACCCATTTTACCGAATGGGCTAAAACTTGGTATTTTTGGAATTGGCTATTTAACCTTGAACTTAAGGGTAGTTAACTGAAGGGCAAAAAAAGAAAAACTCGATTTTGTCAAAATAGGTTTTAACTATTTTGATTAAAATGTATATCCAGGCGCATCTCATTTTCCCATGAACATGACAATGAAGGTACTAAATCTATGAGGAAATATCCCATTTTAATCATATCTAAGTAACTATTTAAATAATAAATAACTTATCTTTGCAACGTTGTAGAACTATTACAATTAACAGCTTTAGTTTGAAATAATATTTTCCAAGTCATAGGTTTTTGAGAATGGTGAGTTGAAAATATGCAGAGCAAGTAAAATGTTTCTGTAACTGTGTATATTATTCCTTGTATGCTCTTTGGTTAAATTCTGTGTTCTTTTTTTCTCAATATATTTCCACAAACAATGTATATAATTTAGTTTCACATATCTTAAAGAGTTATTTTAAACTTTATAGACCTACATGAGATAATAAAAAAAATATTTTTTTATAAAACTCTCACACAATATAATTATCTCCCACCAAATCCGTGTTTCACAATCCAACACCTCAATGAAAACTTTATCAAGGCACATCTCTCCCCGTGTTATGTTTGAAGATTAGCAGCAGTCTGGTGTGTGGACTGGGGGGGGGAGGGGGAATGAAGGGGGGGTTACTTT
>CABEEJ010007507.1:0-11146 GCA_901482245.1 Timema douglasi | reverse complement strand
GTCCTCCATTTCATCTCACAATCACCCTACCATTACACATTAGCGTAAGTGCGTATAACCCGAATGGGTAGTAAGACGCGGTGCTAATAATAATAATAAAATACAAATAAGACAAAAATTAACATTAATGCAATTATTATTTCTTCCAAAAATTTGGAAACAGGAAAAATTGAATTCAACCGACAACTAAGTTTTTTCTCATACTATTTTCAGAAAATATATTTCAACCAGTTTTTTTCTCTTAAATATCCTCTGTCTATTCTGCCACTTGGATTTCCTTAGCTCCAGGCGATGACCGGAGACTCCAGCTTCTATCCTGGAAAGAGAATGGGAAAACCGCTTATATAAATCATTTGTTGGAAAACATCCTGAGTACACACAGCCAAAATTGGGTACTTTGACCTCTACGTCATCAGAAATATAATATACCCGGCGGTGGCTGTCAAACTTTGGTACGCGTACCCCCAGCGACACGTGAGCAGTTCTCGAAAAGAAATGGGGAAAATGACAAGACGACGAAACGTGGAGGAGAAGCAAAAAAATGAGTTGGCTCAGTGGCTAAATAATTGTATGATAATGGAAATTTATGAGAATAAGGAAAAAAGGAAAAAATAAACTATTAGATGTAAATTTAATGCATAAATCCAACCTGGGGAAAGAGGTAAAATGTGGGACGAATCCAATGCACAAAGGTGACATCTTCTTCCTTTCTTCTATCTTATATACTCTACTACGGTTTTTATAACAAAACATTGTTTAGGTAAATTAAATCAATTATTGCTCCAGTATAAATGTAGAGTTTAATTTTCTTCACATGTTGCTATCAACAGTCGTGTAATATATGTAACTGGTGTTCTGGAATTTAATTACAACTTTTTCTCTTCATTTAAAAAGTTTCTCATCTAATACCGCTACGCTCGTGACAGATATGCAACAACTGTTGATATTACTATTAGAAGAAATTTAAACTCTGTGTTTCTAACGGAGAATTATTATATTTATTTTGGCTAAAAAACTGTTTTGCTATAAAAATTGAAGAAATACTTCCCTTAACTCGCGTCCCCTACAATCCCGCCTTAAAGCCTGATACAACATTGAGGCAAATAAATGGTTTCATATTTTTGGTAAATAAATAAATATATATGTCTTAAAATACTATTAAATCTTCATTTTTTTGTACTAGTAAAAATGTTAATTTAGAACGTTACTACGTTAGAATGTTACTTTAGAAACCCGCCTCGGTGGTGTAGTTGGCTAACGCGCTTGTCGTGTTGAGCTCGACTGCTGAGGACGGGGATATCGAAGTTCGAATCTTGGTCGGGTGAATGGGGGGGGGGTTCCTAAATGGTTTTCCACTCTCCCTTCACGCAAATGTGGGTTCACTTCCTCTAATTCAACCTTACCAATGCCTAATCCATTAGAGTAATTAGTAATTAAAGCGTATAACACGAATGGGTAGTAAGACGTGGTGCTAAATATTATTATTATTATTATTATTACTTTAGAACATGGTAAAATTGAATTTTTAGAATTTCGGCCCTCTCAGGATTTTCTATTTTAAATTTGGTCCTTATGATATAACGAATTTGACACATCTGCCTTAAACCATTTGACCATTAGTTCAGAAAATTTATTAGTTTAGTCGACCTATATCAACCTTTGAACTCTCTTGACTCAACGAGTCAGACACGCCAACCGTGTGACCAAACCTACACGTGATTTAGTGAGATCTTTATAGGAAGGGCCTTATCTGACAGCTGGGAAAGTTACTATACCTACTTTCACGTATTCATACGTCAAGATGTGTGATTTTCAGCTGTCACTTTTGATTGGTATTATCAATACACATCAAATTACAATAATAATATAGTAAAATTTTATCAATTTTGACCGAAAAAAATATGTTTGTATTTTCTAAAAGGATCTTGCTATGATTTTATTTTTTCCTTCGGCGTCTCACTACCCGTTCAGATTATGCACCTATGTACCAATGACAATAATTTGTACGGGATGAGGAAGGTTTAATTTAGAGAAAGTGAACACTTATTTTCTTGGAGGGAGTATGCCAACATATTTTAGGAAATAAACACCCTCATTTGACCAAATCCCAAACCGGGATTCCATCCCCTAATCTCCCTATCACCAGCAGTCCCTGTGTAATGCGAGAGTGACGCTTCAAACCATGTGACCACAGAAGCTGGCCGTATTAAAAATTAGACGGTAATAATAAATCACGGTAAAATGTTCCCAAAGTTTGGTGCTTAAATATCGTCCACCGCTATACCGCGAGGGGTTGTTGTCAAGGCCCTCCCCCCCTCCCCTCCGATTCTCTGCCCCTGATTACTTATGTAAACATGATCCCCCCCTTTCTCCCCACCTTCTTCTTTATCACGCTCGGGTGTAATTGGGCGACACACAATCAATGACGGGACGTCTGTTGCCTCGCTTAGCATCCTAAACGAGGTAGAGGCGGTGGTGAATCAACCCTCCCACCGCAGTACCAGCGTCACGACGCTCTCGCGTCGGTCCAAACAAGCCGCGCAAACACACACACACATATATACACACTCCTCGTCGCTGTTGAGAATGCCAGACACGCAACTGGGCGACGGAAATTGTGTCTAGCCGGGATTGGATCCCGATGGTTTTGAACTTGGAACGTTCACTAAGCTAACTACACCGAATATAATTTCCGAGGGAAGTGTATGGCTACTATTGGGAAATAGCGTTGTAGTTTTCTTGTTTTTAGAGTGGTCATTGTTCCCTTAAAACATATAAAACAAGTATCACAACGCTGGTTCATCAATATTGCCAGTATCTCCTTCTCACCCCAAATCATCACCTTCTGTCAAATGAAAGCGAGGAGTTTTGGCAACAGTTTACAGAGAGAGACAGAGAAGATATATAAACAAAAACTATCACCACTTTTTACTACCTGTTGGTGACCTAGTGGTCTAGGGGTAAGGTGTCAGACTTCTATGCTGGCAGCCGGGGTTCAATCCTCGGTCCCGGCACAGATTTATCTGATTACCAAACCCTTCCTTCACCTCTGACAAGACATCTTGTGAATGTGGGGAATGCCAGGCCTCCACCGTGGTTCGGATCCCACGTTAAACTGTAGGTCCTCCATTTCATCTCACAATCACCCTACCATTACACAGTAGCGTAAATGCGTATAACCCGAACGGGTAGTAAGACGCGGTGCTAATAATAATAATAATAATAATAATACCGGTTCAGGCTGTATACATAATTATATGATAATTACTCTAATGAAATAGGGAGGGGAAGCATTTTAGAGGTAATATACCCGCATTTGCATGAAAGGAGAGTGATAAACTATTTAGTAAAAACCACCCTTAGTGGACCTGACCGAGATTCAAACCCCGATCTCCTCGACATCAGCAGGCCAAATCCAACACGAGAGTGACGCCTTAGACCGTTCTTCCAATGAAGCGGATGAGAGACAAGATGAATATTGTTTCCATCAGGCCTGAAGTTCCTTCAGAGGTTATATGGAGTGTAGTGTATTATGTGTGTGAACCTACTTTGGAACCACGGGAAGAATAATATTCAGCACTCAACGAAGTTCAAACCAAATACCTTAGAGTTAGTTGGTTGTCACCTGAAATAATAACGACCATGGCCAAGTCTAATTTAGTACCCCTCCAGGATGTATGCATAAATTAATTACGATAGTGGAATAGGGATGAAAAAGACATAATTTTAGAAGAAATGTACACGCGTTTGCGTGGAGGGAAAGTGGGGAAAAAATTAGGGAAGAAAAACACCCTTTAGTAAGCCCGACAGGGATTTGAACCTCGTCCTTCTCGTCAACTAGAAATTCAGTTCAACGCTGGAGCGACGCGTTTAGTTGGGATGAATGAGATGAGACGCGAGACAAGGGTGGTATTTTTTTTCTGTTTTTATGTCAAACAATTTTATTTTTTTTGCAAAGTAAATAAAATATTGCTCCAGTAGAAACAAAGAGTTTAATTTTCTTCGCGTGGTGATATCAACAGTTGTTGAATATCTGTCATGAGCATAGCGACATTAGATGAAAACTTTAAAAAAAGATAAAAAGTTGTCATTAAAATCCAGGACAACAACTGTTGATATCACCGTGTGAAGAAAATTAAAATCTTTGTTTCTACTGGAGCAATATTTGATTTATTTGGTCGAAACTTTTATTTCTTAGGTAAAAACTTCATAAATACTGCCCTTGGCTTGTATTCTTTACCAACTCCACCATAAGACCATGCGACCACTGTTGCGCGGTAAACGGACGTGTTGATTTGTTGGAAGTGACCCCTGGAACGTAGGCCAGGTAAATACGACCTTCTCAATGTTTGATTAGCAACAATAGACTACCGACGAATAATGGTCCTATGAACAGTCTTCCTTCTGATCCTTCACGGACACATCTCGTGATCCGGTTATTAGGAACACTCCCAAGACTTTCAATAACGATACATATCATGGTCAGGGACGACTGGAGGGAATTTAATTAGGGTACACTGCTCTCACAAACTTTTCATCGTGTGAAATACGACATAGTTGACTATAAAATAGGTGGAGTTTTACATACATATGTAGGCTACCGCGTCTTACTAATTGTTCAGGTTATACACATATGTAGACTACTAAATGGTGTTTCACTCTCCCTCCACGCAAATGTGGGTACACTTCCACTAAATTCCGCCTTCCTTATCCCTAACTCATTAACATAAGCTCCAACGTTTATAGTCAACTGTATCGTGTATATATATATATATATATATATATAAGCATTTCGTCTTACTACCTGGTCAGATTATATACATTTGTAGACTACTAATTATGCTAATGTATTAGGGATAAGGAAGACTGAGTTTAGAAGATGTTTACCAGCATTTGCGTTAAAGGAGAGTGAAAAACCATTTATGAAAAGCCACTCTCGTTACACCCGACTGGGATTCAAACCACGGTAGGCCTGTCATCAGCATTCTAGTCTATTGCGAGAGTGATGCCTTAGATCATACGGCCACCGAAACAGGTTAAGATGGATTTAATAAAAATGTTAAAATATTAGTTTTATTTCATCGGTATTGATGAGAGCTTTCAAAGTGGCTGCTGCAAATCACATTATTTATTTGATCGGAATTAAAACGATCTTTCAAACGAACAGTTGATCACATCATTTATTTGATCGGAATTAAAACGATATTTCAATCGAACAGTTGATCATATTATTTATTTGATCGGAATTAAAACGATCTTTCAAACGAACAGTTGATCACCTTACTTATTTGATCGGAATTAACACAGAGACGGTGACCAAAAAATAAATCTCCAATGAAAACTGTTTGAGCCTTGTGTAGAACTCAGCTCCAAAAGTAACGAGCGAATCCCGGTAGCCAAGAACCGTGTCTGTCTGTCTGTCTGTCTAAATATCCCCCTCCTGTACGTCTTGCCACAAATCGTGGCTCAACAACTCATCCTATTTTCAACCAGCTACAAGTATTAACACAAAATTGGTCGAGTCACTCAAATAAAAAAGATACTCAACACCCTCTCCCCCCCCCCTCCCCCTCACCTCTGCCAGTATTTTGTATGACGGGCCATATATACATCTGTGGAGAGAAAAAAAAAAGGTAAGAGATGGAATAGAAATATTTTTATTGATAGTAATTTATGAATAGGTCTTAAATTTTATGATGTCATGACTACATGAAGCGTCTGAGAAGTATGGAGTCCCCAAGAAGTTGTTAGTGAGGAAAGAGNAGGGGGGGGGGGGGTTATGTTAAAATTCTTCAGTGGCACATCACGGGCCGGAGTTATTTCTCAACACAAGTAGCTGCTACCAAACGCATTCAACGGTTATTGTTATGACTTACGATAATTCACGACCTGGCGTTGAAAGGAATAAGACCCTATTGTTACTATCCGTCGTTAAAATTTTCACTTCTATAGTCGTGATTATGTATGTGAAAAAAGCCCCTGCCCCCCCCCCCTAAAAAAAAGAGTTGATTGGACATTATATTCAAGCGGCGATATTTTTATTTTTTATGACTATTTATTTTTATTTATCGGGGGCATACAACAAATTGTGAATATAATCAAAATTGGGTGACGTATTTTGCTCCTGAATTTTTTATATATCAATATTATATTTATATGAACCCTTAATTGCTAAATGCTGGAAAAAGTGGTAAAAAATCTAGGAGAAAAAAACTTCAGTATACCCAAGCCGAGATTAGAAATCTGACCTATCAGTAATTGGGAAAAAGAGGATAAGACGAGCTTGACGTTTATTCCGCTGGGCCCACTGATCCGGGGCTTAGCGTATATTAAATTAAAACAAACGCTACAGATACATATTAAACAGGTTAATTTCAAAGTAATTTCACATGAATTCATCCACAAATTAATAATACGTTATAATAATAATTATTATTATTAATATTAGTTCTGTCTTTTGAAAGGTCCGTTACTCTGACGGAATCTTGTCCTCCAGTATATCCAATCGGCAGCTTCCTTTTTTATATCCTGAGTCTTCATCTTCTTGCCTTGTTTGAGGCCATCCCTCCGTTGCATTCGTGGTCTTCCTGGTTCACCTTTGCCTTCCACCTTACCTTCCATGACGTCACTCAACAATACATATATTCTTATAATATGCCCATCTTCACAGTCTCGCCTGCACAGTGGTTCTCTTTTCATTACCTCTTCTAAGAACTTGTTGGCCAACCAAAATATCCACTTTATCCTCTTTTTCTCATCCAAAATTTCATCTCAAAGCTTTCCAAATATTTTTTCCCCTTTTTTCCAAGCGAGGTTTCACCAGAATTTTCCTCATCTTCAGGCACAGTTTACTAGTCAGTAGTATCCTCACCATGTTGAAAGCAGCCTTGGCCATTGCTCTTTGTTCCAGTTTGGTTGCCATTAGTATCCTCTTTTTGTTGAAAGCAGCCTTGGCCATTGCTCTTTGTTCCAGTTTGGTTGCCATTAGTATCCTCTTTTTGTTGAAAGCAGCCTTGGCCATTGCTCTTTGTTCCAGTTTGGTTGCCATTAGTATCCTCTTTTTGTTGAAAGCAGCCTTGGCCATTGCTCTCTGTTCCAGTTTGGTTGCCATTAGTATCCTCTTTTTGTTGAAAGCAGCCTTGGCCATTGCTCTTTGTTCCAGTTTGCTTACCATTAATATCCTCTTTTTGTTAAAAGCAGCCTTGGCCATTTCTATTTTTGACTTTATCTCTCGAGTACACTGCAATTTTGTCTCAATTAAACTTCCCAAATATTTTTAATGTTCCATATTCTCCAGCGTCACTAAATAAAACCTTATTTATTTATTGATATTCCTTTTATTCGGCTTCACTGTAACAACAACCTAACCTAAGCCAATACGCTACTTCTCATAAACCGCAGTTATTATTCCTGCCCCCTCCTCTGGCCTTCTGTTACTTTTTATCATCATCATCATCATCATCATCATCATCATCATCATTATTTCCCTCATGCATAACGAACCTCTCCATCTCTCTTCTTATTATTTTTGTTTCTGGCCAGGTTATAATATAATGGAGACATATAAACTGTTAAGTGGACGTCCAGCAGCGCGATGCATTGTGGGGCTGTCACAATATGCCCCCCTCTCCTCCCCACGCACCCCCTTCTCACGGGTTGGTCTGATGGATTGAGTGGCCAGAGTTAAAGGCGATTCTTACTCGATCCATCCACTTCTCTACTGAAGACTCTATGGTGTTCAGGAAGGCTCTTTTGATATACAGGATGGGGGGAGAAAAAATCGAAGACTTTTTTTTTATCTGTTTGTTGTTGTGAGCTGTATCTACTTGAAACATAGTAATTATTATTTGATATAGTGGAAGAAATGATGAGGGGGTGTTAGACGTCTACTGAAAGAGATTGTTGTACAGTGAACCATGTGGGAAGATATGCAGAAGAAGGGAAAGGGGTATCATCTATTATTGGGTATTAACCGACCCCAATTTGGAATATACCAACCTAACACGTGTAAAGTGAGAGAGCGATTACTATTCTAGAGGTCCTTGGTTCTATAACAGGCAATGCCTAAAATTATGGACTAGTTATGTGGTTTTATTGTGTGTGTTTTATTATCCATCAGGGCTATTCACATATTTAAACTAAAAGAGGTATAGAAAATTTAATAATTAATAAAAAGTGAACTTGCATTTGCGTGGATGTAGTGTGGAAAAACCCCTGAGAGAAAAAAAACTTTTTAGTACACCCCGGCCAGGATTATAACCCCAACCTCTCAGTCACAGGCGATCCAGAAATAGGACGAGTCTGACATCTTAGCCCACGTGTCCACCGATGCGTGTGTTTCTGAGCTCACCCTAAAAATGCTTCCTACCACTAATGCCCCCCACCCCCTCCCCCAGTGGTGTCAAAGCTCTGATAAGACACGGGGAGGTTCAGTCACACCTCGAGATGCGAGACGGGAAATTTGCAATTATTATTTCTTGTTGATTAATTTCAACTGATATAATGGATAATAATAATAATAACAGTAATAATAATAATTCATGGTAGTGATGGTATTATTATTATTATTATTAGTAGTAGTAGTAGTAGTAGTAGTAGTAAGAAACACCTGCTTCGGTGGCCGCACGGTCCAACGCGCTACTCTCGCAATAGACTAGACTTCCGATGACAGGGAGATCGGGGCTAGATTCGGGTGCACTGAGGGAGTTTTTTTTCTAAATGATTTTCCACTTACTCACTCACTCACTCTCCACACAAATGCGGGTGCAATTCCTGTAAATTCAACCTTCCTTATCCCATATACATTAGCGCAATTAGTACATAGGTGTATAACCCAAACGGGTAGTACGACACGGTGCTGAAAAAAACTAGTAAGGAAACAAATGAATGTGAGCCTTTGTAGACTCGTAATGTTCATAAATCATAATTCAATTTATTATCATCATTAGGTTAACTAAAAGAATTTTTAGGTTGGCCCAATATTTGTCCCCCCCACCCACCTCCATCCTCTGTGCTTCGTAACTACCCCTCCCCCTTTTATAACCCTCTCGTCTCTTAACACACTATATTTTGAAGTACAATAGGTTCTAGGTGCCACCTCCACAATCTAAACCCTCCACCCCAAGCCACCACTGAGGAAAATTTTCCGATTCAAAATTTTCATCTCTAGTCACACCATTACTTCGTGATATGGAGGTTACTGGTATGGCCACCAGGCGCGTTGGTGTCAGAGATTAAAAAAAAAAGCTGAGAGTCTCTCTCACAACATACCCAACTTTACAAAGGTAAACCAATCGTATGCATCAAACCGGGAACAGAACTTACTAAAGTAAGTCCTTGAATTGTCTGGTTAATCCATCCTGAAGGTTTCCGCGTGATTTTAAAACCGCATAAGTCGAATCACGCTTAAATACTATACTTCTAAAAGTAGCTTTTGTGAAAATGAAACTTTACAAACTTAATTAACTAACAAAATGGCAAAGAACTCTATATCCGCTGCGCAATCATCTTACTGGTAACGCACCCGCTTCAGTGAAAGAATGGTCTAAGGCGTCACTCTTGTATTGGACCGGCCTGCTGATGACGGGTAGATCAGGATTTGAGTCCCAGTCGGGTCTACTGAGGATGGTCTTTCCTTAATGGTTTCCCACTTTCCTACCACGCAAATGCAGTAGATTATCTCCAAAATTCTTCCTACTTCATCCCTACCTCACTATAGTAATTATCATATATGTGTATAACCTGAACAAGTAGTAAGATACGTTGATAAAATAAACTAAAACACCAGGAATGCTATTTTTTATGTTTAATGTAACACTTGGTAGGTGGCGTTACCAGTCGCAGGTCGAAGTACTACAATCTTGCTCAATTCCGTGTAACTAGAATCCGCGTAAGTCGAGTACTTAGCAGTAGGACTCCCATATAAACGAGCAGACGATCTACCGACGGATCTTAGAAGTTGGACTTGAATCAGTCTGCCACCGCGTGAGAGATCTTGCAGCGTCGATCAAGCCCTAACATATGTTCCCCCCGAACCACTCAGTCATTCCTCTCGGCTCCGACTTCACAAGATGACCTCCAGCAGACGCCAAGAAATCGCTCCCCCTCTTTTCAATTACCAGGACCTCGTATCGGCCGAGATGGAGGAGTAGGGAGGGAGTAAATTGAGTTCTCGTTTACTCGTGAGTGACAGAATGGGAACCCAAACAGGGGCTGTCGCGGTCACTCTCAGGTCGAATGAAAAAAAAAATCTTCCCCGAGACTCGCCCGTCATCTTGCTAAATAAGAGAAGATGCTCTTGTCCACACATACACACTTAGGCCATATATTAACGGGGGGAAAGGTCCTAAGTCCTAAAACGTTCAAAATCTGGAGTATCTTTGAGAATTGTTGGAGATAACCTTCACCTTGATCCTTTTAAGATAAACAAAAAGGAAGAAAATAATGCAAAGCTAATTAGGTTCGGATGACCACCTTCATTATGACTCACATATTAAGGTGAGGTGGAAGGTAATGGGAGTTCAGGTCAGTTTGTGTTAGAGTTTTTTTAGCAAGAAACATTTTTTGCTAAAATAAGCAAAATATTATTTTGGTAGATACATATACAGTTCAACAGTTCTTAAATATCTGTTATGAGCATAGCTAGATTAAACGAGGTGAGGTCAATAATATAGGCATAAGATAAATTAAACCAGGTTAGGTTACTCAATAACATAGGCATATGAGAAATTAAACCAGGTTAGGTTACTCAATAACATAGGCATATGAGTAATTAAACAAAGTGAGGTTGCTCAATAACATAGGCATAAGAGAAATTAAACCAGGTTAGGTTACTCAATAACATAGGCATATGAGAAATTAAAACAGGTTAGGTTACTCAATAACATAGGCATAAGAGAAATTAAACCAGGTTAGGTTACTCAATAACATAGGCATATGAGAAACTAAACCATGTGAGGTTACTCAATAACATAGGCATGAGAGAAACTAAATCAGGTTAGGTTACTCAATAACATAGGCATAAGAGAAACTAAACCAGGTTAGGTTACTCAATAACATAAGCATAAAATAAATTAAACAAGGTGAGGTTGCTCAATAACATAGGCATATGAGAAACTAAACCAGGCGAGGTTACTCAATAACATAG
>CABEEJ010007506.1:0-27301 GCA_901482245.1 Timema douglasi | reverse complement strand
GTATTCGAGAAAAGATTTCTACGAAAGAAAATAAGGCATGCACATTCTATAAACCTAATTATTAAAAACAAAGTATTAAAATAAAAATAATGTTATCCAAAATGTGCCACCCTCTAAAGCCACCACCCTTAGGCCCATGCCTAGTGGGCCTATATTGTAAATCCGCTTTTGACAGTCGATTCTCTACATAGTTAGGAGATTAAGGAGATAATTAACCAGCACTGTGACCCCTTCAAATGGTTGGGTTGCATCCCAGGTAAATATTACATTAACTTGACACATAATCACAACCCAATGATTTATTATCCTCGGAGGATTCATCTATCTTTGCATGACCCTCTGAGAACTAAGATTATAAGAATGAAAACAAGGTCACCGGGCCTTCAAGGTGGGTAAATATAGTGGTCATAATGGAAAAGACAAATGGAGACCTTCACTTAAGTTTGAACCCGAAGGACCTAAACAAAGCCCTTCAAATAAAACACACTCTCACTCCATCCCCTGATGAACTTCTGGCTGAACTCAATAAATAACAAGTTTTCTCTATTTTTGACACGATAAATGGGTTTTGGCACTTTATCCTGGGTGAGCCAAGCGCTGCATCTTAACGACACCTTTCAACAAGTTATAAATTCGAGTGTATGCCTCTTGGCCCGTCAACTGCATCAGAGGTCTTAGCAAAAAAAGGTTGCAGGAAATGTTCACTGGATTAAAAGGGATGACTATATACTTTTATGATGCCATCATTTCATGAAAATACGACACGAATATGTAAGAATTATTTGACAGGGTGTGACAGAATGGAATCCAATTTAATCCAGAGAAATCAGAGTGTTTACAGAAAAAGGTTGAATTTGTTGGGTTTTGAAAAGGGGCTTTGAAGTCACTGATAGACACAACCAGTCAAATGAAATCCTTCTATGTCCACAATCAAAAAAGGAGTTTCTCCATTTTCTCAAATTTGTCAAATGTGTGAATAGATTTAATCAATATGCCTCAGAATTAAAAGCTTCTCTTAAGGAATTGACCAAAAAAAATCCCCTATTTGGGCAACCAAACATGAAAATGAATTCATCTTGATTAAATTCACTATTGCCATTCTTTTATCACTGGCTGCCAAATACCCTAAGGTGTGACGCGTCAAGTTACGGGTTGTGAGAATGTATGCTACAAAATGAACAACCTGTGGCTTATTCTTCAAGAACCATTACAAGGTGTGAACAAAATTATTCACAAACAAAAAGAAACACTAGCCATATTGTATGCCCGTGAAAAATTTAACTACCAAGTGTATTAGTGTTCTCTCTGATAACAAAAACCTGATGTCAATTTTTCAAAGCGAAATGTGTAAAATTTCTTCCAAGACTTCCTTCGGCTTCGCTTACAGGCCTTGATGAGAGTTACACTCCATGCAAGCAACTTATTCTGGCTGATTTACTGTCTCACAGACTAGGCGGTGCTCAAAAGCACTTGGCCATTGTCAGTGAACACCTCAATGAAGTTAAGTTTATTCCTTCGGTTTCTTAGATCTCCAAAAAAATGGCTTTACTGCCTTAAATAAGAGTAAAAAAGATCCCAAGTGGGCTTAGTTCAGAAGGTAATCACAAGAAACTGGACCCGAAGTGTTTAGGATATTTGCCAATATAACTATGAATGTATCATCTGTTCTGTAAACAACCGTGCTTGAGAGCTCGAGCTCTCTCTTCTAGTTCTGGATTGTGTGCAGGCGCAAGAACTAAGTAGTGATGGGTCGCTCGTGAGCGAGTCATTCAAATTGAACGACTCTTGAACGAGAGCTGTGAACGAGCGTTTCTCGCTTCTCGAGCGAGTCGTTCCGCCGCCATTACACACTACATCACGCGCTTGATACATTGACAAACAAGGCCAACAGTTTTTACTACACATTTATATTATTATTTGTACACAATAAACGTATGAATGTCAATTGTAAACTTAGATCAATGAAACTACACAGACCTATTACCATAAATATTAGGCCCTGCCGCAAGGAAGCATCAGGCTCCACTCCCCTTTTCCCCCTGTTCATTACTTGTGTCCATGTGACACTTTTCGGGAGACATCGTGCATTAGTTTGATGTTTGTTTACATCTCTTATTTTCACTCATACTCTATCATTATCTCTGCCTACTTTCTTTGCGTTTTCGTTCAGTGTTCGGTTTGATTTAGCTAGTCTTGGCTATCAGCTCATCGCTTCTGCACTATTTCCAACCGCCCTTCTTCGCTGAGCTTAGAAAGTTGTCGTCATTCACGACTCTTTTTTCGCTCTCGTTCATTTGTTCTGGAAAGAGTCAGGAGTTTTTGTCATTCACGACTCTTCTCTCATTCTTTGTTCGATACTACGAAAAAAATCAACTATAGATGCTTACTATCGTTACTAGATTGCAGCACTGCCTACAATATTAAACTAATTTTCTTAACATCAATAGACATAATTCTGTGAATTAGACACTAAAGGCTATATGCTAAGGCTAATTGTTATAAATAATATGCGTAAGTAATGAAATTAAAGAATCAAACGCAATAGGCTTCGGATAAATTACTCATAAATCTTAATTTGTTTATAAGTTGAAAGGGAAGGGATTTGCACCCTCGGAACGGAAATTGTGAGAACTATTTATTGCTCGCTCATCGAGTTATGGAGGGAAAGGGGTGAAGGGATTGGGAGCGATCCAGCCATGCGGTGAACGATATGACTCATATGAACAACTTTCTTTAAGTGAGCGAGCTTATGGGAGCTATCTCACGTCAACGAGCTGGTTCGACCCATCACTAGAACTAGTGGATTAGAGTGATTATTCCTCCCAAGTGTTTCCCCCTACCACGATCCACGAACTAATGACGAAGTGCGCATGCGTCAGTGTGATAGCAGTTTGTGACTTATTAGTTATGAACGCATAAGAAAGACAGGCGCCATCTGTTTTCTCCCATCCATGTTTCCCCGCTGATTTTAATTTGCATTTAAGCCAGTGCTTGCAAGTGAAGGCCCAGACACAGACTCCGTATCCGTAGGTCCGTGGTCCGTACTCCGTGCTCCTGGTCCATAAGAAATTCTACTCGCGATTACAGTCTCAAGATCCGTAATCCCGTGACCGTTTCAACCAATGAGATAGTAAGAGACTTCATCCAATCAAAAAATTCTAAGGAAAATAGTCTACAGCACGAAGCGTGCGTCAAGCAGTCAGGAGTCAGCTGATCAAAGAAACCAAAAACAACTTTGTTGAGAAAACTTCCAGTATTTATATTAAAATATAGGTTAAGAACAATCACAAGAAATATAGTTATAACTTTATTTTAACTATCAAACTTAAAATAATAGGTGTTTGCAAAAGCCTGAAAATGCTAAACAGATCTACGTAGGCCTACTATTATTTTGGATGAAAAATTACTAGTATCGATCATTTATCAATTACAAAAAAATAAACTACACTAGTAAATGGATTATAAACCAAATAATAGGGGTGTTGAACCTACAAAAGGAAAGCCAATATTTCTGATAACTTGGTATTTCTCAGAAAATACTTTCCTAAAAGCCGCTCTTCCCGGGGTGTTTAGCTTTTTAGAAAAATGTTTCTGAAATAGGTCCGCGTGTAGCCATCTTCTCATTTTGTATATGTTTCCATAGCGACGGATTCTATCACTGCTATTCTTTCTTTATTTCAAGGCGCATGCGCATATTTACTCTGCTGTAATTGATAGTCCGTATAAACGAGTCCGTAGAAAGTTAAAGTTGGACAACTTCTACGGAGTAAGGACTTACGGATAAGGACTGTGACCAGAGCAATCTGATATTGTAGATTCGATTTCTTACGGAGCACGGACTACGGATAAGGAGTCTGTGTCAGGGCTTAGATGTTTGTCAGGTCATAGGGACTTACTCCAGAATAATGTAAGTTGTTATTCATTTTCAGCATATACATTTTTTATTGAAATTATATTTAAGGTCTGAATTCTAAAAAATTATGTAAAACTAAGTGAAAATTATTTCCTGGCATTTTTTTTTTTACTAAATTGAATTTTGGCAACTATACTATTTCACTAACTTAATGTTCTAGTTGATCTTAAATTTGGAATCCGTGGTCGGGCTAGTGATCAATGTAGCTATTATTTTTGCAAACTCATTTGGTGTTTGACTCTTGTAGTTCACCTTTTTATATTCTGCTTAAAATATTATGGCTGGGAATAGATCTTTATGACGCTTTAGTTTAAAGATTAGTAAATTTGGTATGGTTTAGCTTATTAATATTTGTAGTGATATTTTTACTTATAATGATTTTTCTAGAAGTTATTTATCTTCATAATATGTTCACAATTTATTCTTCAATGTCAGAGACTAAGAGGTAGATGAGTAAACTATTGTTGTGAAAGAGCGTGCAGTGGGGCGCAGTTCTCATGTGTTTGGATTTGGAGGAATTTAAATATTTTGCTATTGTAAATATGGGTCTGTATGGCACTTGATAAAGATCTAATGTTATGAAGCTTTTTGAATGCTGAGGCCTAATTTTATATAATATGTTTTACCCTTTTCTAACACCTATTGCTTATTTTAGAAGTTATATTAATTTGCATTGTGTAAATTTATCTAAATGATTTTGTTCTGAAAATAAACAGGCCTTTTGGTGTTTATCAAATGAATGTATGTATGCCATTACTCTAACTAATTGTCTTAAGCTACCTCTCTCCTGAATTTACCAAGGCTCATATATATATATATATATATATAATATCTCATGTTATTGGTTTGTTGGGCCTTGCAACACGAGCTTGATATAATTGAGTTTGTTGAATTAGACTGCCCTGGTGATTACTATTGCTGCTCATGTTTAAATAATGTGTACATCGGCTCGTTATTCGAGCTTACAAATGTTGTAGGTTCAAGTAACTAAGGAGCGTGCACTAATAAGATTGCGAGGGGATACAAAGCAGTTTGTTAAATCTGGTGACATAGGCCTGTGTGTCAAATATGCTAAGGCTAATCAGAGAGAACCATTGATGCAAGTTCCTATATCTAATCGCCCGTGGCAATGGTTAGCCTAATATATACTTAACTTTCAAGCAAAGGACTGTTTGGTGATTTGCGACAGCTACTTTAAGTGGTTTAAGTTAGACCAAATTCCAGATAAAACAGCTCCAACCTTGATCAAAATATTCACATCAAAATTGGCAAGATATGTTATCCCAGAGAGTTATATTCAAGTAAGCAATTCAAGGAATTTGTGGGAGATTTTGGGTTTGAAGCTATAAACTACCGTCCTCTTTACGTAAGGTCAGATGTTCTGGCTGAAAAGGCCGGTAGAATAGCCTACCCTCTTAGAAAGAATAGTAAATTGTAAATGGCACTTTTGTAGTGTAGAAATAGTCTAATTGTATAACTTAGTCTCTCACCGGCACAATTGTTAAATGAAAGAAGACAGAGATACGCTACAAATTTCCTCCCTCATATATGACCCGCCAAAGGAACAAAAGATAAAAGAGAGATTAGAAAAAGCATAGCTGGACTCAAAGAAATATTATGACAAAGATTCTACAACATTATCTATCTTATATGGGAGTTCAAACTGGTCCCCGGTAACTCGAAACCACCATCGCTTGCATCCTTAGCCCACACTCTCAACGATCCTGTCACCCATTGAGTGGTATGATCACCAGTACTCCTCTGATGAAAGACGAGCCCCAAACAACAGGAGCATCTGGGCTCGTTATATCGAAACGAGCGAGAAAATGTGCTAAAGAGTGTAGTTGAAAGACATGATCTCGCGACCTAGAGACAGTTACAGCAGGCAGCTAGGTTTGAAATGTTTCCGCCGTACCTACTGCTGTATCGCTCCACTCTCACTCCATTTAGTTATGGCCACAATACACCAAAAAAATAGGGGGTATTAGCTGAAGGAAATAATAACACGAAAAAGTAAAAAAATTGCAGGTTAATGAAATATTTGAGTTTTATTCAAAGTAACAAACAGTATTAAAACAACAAGTTGCATGGCCTTACAGGTCTTTTTGAAGTGTGTTGAAAAACAAATAAATCTTAGCAATTTATTACATAGGCAGTTAATTTTAAAAGTTTGTATAACTATATAATATAAACTTGTTTAGAAGAGACCAATGAAATAAACAAAATAGTTGCTATTATTTAAATAACCTTTTTAAATAATATACAAGCTTCTAATTCACTACAGAATCAAGATCAAAATAAAATCAAAAGGATCAAAAGTTTAAATTACCAAATGTTACAAAAATTGTAAATAGCTTAATGAACCTCGTTTGAAAGGTGTACAACGCGTCTGATTCACACCAGTGAAGAAACTAAACAGTTTTAAATTTAGGGAATAAATTTATATTTAAATATCGCACCAGATATTTACTTTAAGTTTTAACTCCAAAAAAACTATACAAGCTCACAAATAGCTTAATGAGCCTCTTTTAAATGGTTCAAAATGCATCAGGTTCAAACCAGTGAATACAGAAAAAACAGTAAATTTAAATTTAAATATCGCACCAGATATTTATGTTAAAATATAAAGGTTTGACTTGCCAACTAAACTCAAACCTTCGCGGGACAATTACCCTCATCACTTTTAAAGAATTAAACAAAATTAAATATTTAAAATTAAAATAGAAAAAGTTACGTTACAGAAATTATAATTTTGCCTAAATGAATCAGCGAATATTAAAGTCAAAACCATATTAAACAACAAAAATAAGTTACTTTATTAATAACTTTAAAGCAAAGAAATCTTCAAAATAACCAACAAAAGAAATACTATCAATTTAAAGAATTTAAATTACAGATAGCCACAAAAGAAAACATTTTTAATATTTAACCTAAATATTGCAAAATATAAAAATAACCAAAAAATGCTGCAATCTCTTTAAACTAAGAAAATACAACGATACTAGCACCCAAGCGGCAACAGGAAGTATTAAGTGCTTCATAACAGAATTTACGTTTAAAAATATCTTTTTTAGCAAAACATTACTGAAGCCTACACTGACGGATTTCCATAACAAAATAAACCAAATTATTTTAAGAAATTCAAACACACCACAGCAATTTATATTTTATGGATTTAAACAAAGATATTATAAGCCATCCTGGCTAGATGACGTCCTAGTCCTGAACAGGACTTCTCGTGGAAGTGGCCAAAGTAATAGTTCTCGATATTGTCTGTGGTCTCTCGTTATATAGGTCTAGTTGCAGGGTGGGAAGGTGGTAGTTCTCTTTTGTAATTACGCTATTTGCAAACATCTGGCGGAAAGGCTTCGTTGTATTTATCACGTAGGCTGGGTTTTTGTTGTCTTGAACATCTGCCACTGCTTTTGACTCACAATACGAGCTGGTGTAGAGCTATTCTTGTTAGGTCATGTACGCCAATCCAGGTGTCCAAGATATGAGTGGTATTTTAATAGTACAGTGCTGGCCAATCAGAGCATTGCCGGCTTTTTACGTCGGAAGATCAGGGTGCCACACAATTGTAGCTTGTTTTGGACTTCTCTTCATTCTAGCATTCATGGTGAGGTGACTGGACTTGTACGTCGGTCTACACCAGGATGATATACACGTGAGTAGAAACCTAAACATCGTAAGATAGTGATGTATAATAATGCTGGATGTCTATGAGTATTAGCTTGTTTTGAGGTGGGTAGTAGCATTGTCATATTAGCAGTCCACGCTAATGTTACACTGCGAATTGGTGGTTTGCGGAATGTTGGCTACTACTCGCTAGCGAGGGAAGTCGAAAGACATGATCTCTCAACCTACAGCCAGTTACAGCAGAGAGCTAGTTTTGAAATGTTTTCGTCGTACAGCGAGTTGGTGTGTTGCAGAATGCCAGCAACTCGTTGGTGACTGAACTTTCAATCTGTAAAAATTGGAAAACCGATTATGTTTAAAAGATTTGAAGCAATGCGAATAAAATACGCAATTTATATATATATATATACACACACAAACACGTACGTGTGTGTCCATATATTTCACCTTGCAGCCGCAACTAACCACCGCAGATCACTGGTCGAATCTCCCATCATGCACTATGGTGGTTGGGGTGTTGTGGGAGATATGGTGGTTTAAAGTGGTCGTAAAGTGTGAAAAGTGAGAACTGATCCAAAAGGATCGTGATGCTCATTCATCAGTTGACTTTTAATTAATGAAAGAGTACGGATAAAAGAAAAAGTGAAAAGTGAAAAATTAAAAAGTAGAAAGAGAAAAGTGAATAGTAAATGTGAAAAGTGAAATTATAAAGAGAAAAAACACCAAAGTGCAAGAGAGAATTTTCGCAATCCCGAATCGTATCAAGTGCACAGGCGGATACAAGACATAAACGAACTAGAGAGAGAATGAGTAACCTTGGCTTAGGACGCAGTTATTGGAAACAGCTGTACGTGCTGTGCGTGAAAGGAGGAGAGGAAGTTACAGTCTTGAACACAGAACGTTTCACTATGACTCAACTAAAGATTATAATGAACATCCAAGTGTAGTAATCGGGAGGATGGTTAAAATATGTAATTTTTGTAAAGCAAAAAGATTCAAAGGAGAGACGCTAAGTGTATGCTGATCAAGTGGTAAAATTTGTGGTATGGTGCACCACACAGACTTTCTCTCTACTTTGTCTAAAAATGGAAACATTTACTTAAAACTCGTAAGATTTGTGAACCCAGATAATATAAAATTTTGCAGAAACATGATGGAAAAAAAAGATCACATTCCAAAAAGAGGCATAAATGAAAGAAACGTATTGTTCATTATTCAGATTTTACAGATTTTATATATTTTCATCAAAAAGCATAATAATAAACTCCCCAGCAATTAAAATAAAATTACCAATAGCTCGGAAGCTAGGGACCATTCAAGAATTACGTGAGGATTTTTTGGGGGTAGGGGTGATCAGTAATTTCTTTCGTTTACGTGGGGGTGAGCAGAACCCAACTGAACTAAGGATTATATCAATGTTTATGGTGAGACAAAATCTAAAAAAAAACTTCTACGGTCAAAAAGGTTTCACCTAGCGATGACAGATGGCGCTCAAGCATTGCCTATAGACGTACACAGCTATACATAACTATAAAATGTCATTTATTTATGATGTTGTAAATTTAATTTCAATTGAAAGCCACTCTATTTAAGCCACTGTAAATTTTTATATTAAAATTTAACTCAATGTTTATAATATTTGGGTTCACAATCAAGCTTTGACAATTTACAACAAGAACCATTTAATGTCTCGGGGTTAAAAAATATATATTATAACAATAATATTACAGACAATTTGAGCAGGCACTCTCTCTATCTCTCTCTCTCTCTCTCTTTCTCTCTCTCTCTCAGAACCTCTGGGTCATGTTGGACAAAATTGTACCCTTATTGATTAATCTGACTTATTAGACTAAAACTTACTTACTAAACAATTTTAACTCCTTAAGTCTATATACATTACAGTCAATTTCCTCAATGAGGTTAGTCAGTGGTTAATAAGAATAATAAATATTGAATAAAGTTATTGCATTTATCGAAGTCAATATACTGGCCCAAAACAGTAAAGCTACGTTCTTGAGTAAATGCTTTTTACAAACAGATTGTTATGTAGTCTGGTGGTAACTTCTGTTTTGGAGACAGTTACTGTATCTGAATAACTCACATGTATTAGCCGTGGTCTGCTGCTATATTATGTCCCATCAAGCCTTTGGTTGGTAATGCTAGGGCTGTAAAAGTATTCCTACTAAATTTTCTTCAAAAAAATCCTTTCTTTTTCCTTTTGCTTTCCCTAACCCCGTCTTGTAGTTTTTTCCTTTCTATACTTTTTTTGCAACAATGCACGAAAATAACCAAAACTCCCAAACAATAACAAAACCTCGCTTCTTCTTTTCTCTCTCCCCTTGCCCCCCCCCCTGTTGGAGTCCATTTCTTTCCTCCAAGCATAGTGCGGCCATTATGGGTGCTTCTTTCAACAAAATGCAATTAACTAGAATTAATTAATAGTAGTATGAAACAAAATAAATATTTCCCTAAGAATAAATTATTGCTAAATAAAATATAAATTTACAGAATTAAAATTCTTACAATGTGTTTTACCTAATTTTACTGCGATAAGTATTCTATCATTTCACATCACCAGTCCTTTTGTCTAAAATAATATAATTCGCCAAATTGTAAGGAAATTACTTAAGATCGGAAAGGGGGGAGCGAAAATATTACGATCATTTAGTAGGGAAATTTAGAGGGAAGGAGGGTCGAAATAATGGAAAAAAAAAGCTTAAGTAATTTATGGAGAGCCCCCTATTGGTTTTATAAAAATATATTTCAAGTAAAGGGTTTTTTAGTTTTAATTTCTTTACAACCTTACAATAATGAGTTATTTTGTGTCTCAAATACTTGCAAATATATGATTAAAATTGGCAATATCTGCTTATGTAAGTTACCCTTAAATTTATGTTCGTGGGATGATTAGAACGGCCATTTGTTTATAATGATAAACAATGCTCAGATACGAAATTTAATAAAAATCGTTACAGTGGATTTCTAGATAGCTTTTTTCTCTTTTTTACCTTTAGTAAACTACCCTCAATTTTAGGGTAAGATATCTAACTCCAAAAACTCCTCGGGGGAACCTTATAAAACCAGATATACTAAGTTTTAGCCTGATCAGTAAATGATGTTGGTGCTAGGCCTAGATATAAACACACAGGCAAACGGCATGAAAAAAAAAAACTTTTCGGTTTCGGGGGGTTGACAGTTATCAAAATTTGGAATTTTTTACGAGCAAAGTACTTTTCTATTCAAGGTATCGAGGGAAAGTAAAAATTGTCTATTTACGTATAGATGAGCACAACTCATAGTCTTATACGCTTCAATGGTGCAAGCACATTTCTAGGCATTCTTAAAACTACTTTCAACTAAAGGCTCAATGACACTATGGAGTAAAATAATCACAATTTAAGAAGCAAAGAGTAGTAAATATTACATTGGCCACTTATGTAAGTTTTTGAGTTCATAGAGTCAAAATGTCCCTTTATTTGAATATTGTATTTATTTTTAAGCTATCCACTATAGTTATACAGTCTTATGAAGTGTTTAGTTAGATACCGGTACATATTTGATCTTTTACACACTATAATAACCTACGTGTTTTATTGAAACATACCTCTTATCAAAACCTACTATTTAAAAGCCAAAGTTGTTAGCCTAAAGCTTAAACCAAGCAGCTGTTTTTATGTAAAATAATCACAACTATTCAACACTAAAACTACTTGTAGATCCTTACATTATTTCAACGTTTTTAAAATGGAACACGCTACAAATATTACTTTTGAGATCAGAATCTAGATTCATAGAAATATGTCAAAACACAGTTAATTTATTACATTTAATTGGGATCAAAATCAGCTCAAAGTCACAAGTACTCAACTCTCCAAAGTTCACTCAACAAAATGAGACTCTTGGTGTAATAAGTTCCATATTTTCTGCTTCGGTTTCCCTGAACATTAAATATTCTCCTTGCAGTCCACAGCAAGTGATTGTGAATTCTAACTTTAAGGAGGTGGATTTGTGCAAAATAGTTTGTGCTATTTACATTGCTTAAGCCAATGAGGGTATATTATCCTTATTTCCTTCTATGCCTTTCCTATTTACAATACCTTCTTTGTGTTGCACACATGGAAATTGCTTAATAAATGTTTCTAGGATATGTGTGTGAACATATCTGTAGGGGATTTGAGATTCCCTAAGTCATCATGCCCTTTATTGAGATATGCTCTATGAAAAATTTTCTAGATTCATAGAAATATGTCAAAACACAGTTAATTTATTACATTTAATTGGGATCAAAATCAGCTCAAAGTCACAAGTACTCAACTCTCCAAAGTTCACTCAACAAAATGAGACTCTTGGTGTAATAAGTTCCATATTTTCTGCTTCGGTTTCCCTGAACATTAAATATTCTCCTTGCAGTCCACAGCAAGTGATTGTGAATTCTAACTTTAAGGAGGTGGATTTGTGCAAAATAGTTTGTGCTATTTACATTGCTTAAGCCAATGAGGGTATATTATCCTTATTTCCTTCTATGCCTTTCCTATTTACAATACCTTCTTTGTGTTGCACACATGGAAATTGCTTAATAAATGTTTCTAGGATATGTGTGTGAACATATCTGTAGGGGATTTGAGATTCCCTAAGTCATCATGCCCTTTATTGAGATATGCTCTATGAAAAATTAGATAATCATGTCAAGACTACATGTTGGTGACCTGGTGTTCTAGGGTTTAGGCGTCAGACTTCTGTGTTGGAGGTCCGGTGCTCAATCCTCGGTCCCGACACAGATTTATCTGATTGCCAAACCCTTCCTTCCCCTCTGAAAATACGTGTAATAATCACAGCTTGTGAATGTGAGGAATACCAGGCCTGCACCGTGGTTCGGATTCCACGTTAAACTGTAGGTCCTCCATTTAATATCAGTATCCCGGATGTCTTTTCAGACCAGTTTGACCTTTGATCTTTGACCTTAGATCCCGAAGTGTAGAGAGTATGTATTGTAATGATTATTCAATGTTGGTTTCACAATCTCTGTCCTGTGATTGGCTGTTCCCCTCCCAAGTGATAATTACGAAATCCCCTCCCCTACCACCCCCTCCCACCCTTCTTCCCAACACCTCCTACCACCCTCTCCTCCTACCACCACCTCCCCTCCCGCCCCGGACATGTTGGTTCTTGATGAATGCTAAATGATTATTTATGATTGATAATTGATTATTGGGTAGGGGAACATGCAGCCCGCAGCGCCCCACGGTGGGCTAGGGTATGAACCTGTTTCTCCTGCAGCCGAGCATAGAGTGTGTTGGCTGAACAGGCGGCCGGCCGCAGAGCACGTAAGGGGCGAGGCATCACTAGCATCTTCTCTGGTTGGTTGCTTAGAGATGAGTGTGGGCCGCCAAGTAGCTAGCAGTCGCAAGACCACCTTTTACTTCCCCGCATCTGGTCACACCCCTCTTCTACTTCATTTCTCTTCTTCCCTCCACCAACCCCAAATTTCACGGACTCGGAAACATAATTGCAACCCCTGGTTTTATCCATAGACCACGTTGTTAATAGCATCAACCCCTTTGCCTTGTCGTTAACTCCCTATTGTCTTCCGGGACCCCGTTATTTGCCAGTCAATCTCTAGAGTTCTTCGAATGTGCTAGCCAAAGCTATTACTTAGCCACCAACAATGCGTTTTCATGACAGACCAAGATTAAAACCTCAAACCACCTGCGCTAAGATTGTTGAACGGTATATAGCAAACCCTGACCTCGACACATTTCTTAGCAGTGCATCCTAAATTCATGGGGGAGATGTGTACCAGCATTTCGGGAGAGTAGATAATAATCCAAGCGAGATTCGAACCCAGGACCTCTCCCCCGCCATAACTAAATGAGTGACACGTACCTTTCTGGCAAAACGTGCGGGTTATCCGCATTAATAGGAAATGTACCCACATTTTCACGAAGTGTGCGGAAAACTCCCTTTGGTCTACCCGCCTTAGAATAGAACCCTGAGCAAGAAAATACTAGACATGCCATGTGAAGGTTTGAAACAGCCAGAAGGAAGGTGTGGGGCTAAAATAAACAAAACATAAATTATTTTCTCGATGAACAAAAATTGGCCTCTAAGATTATTATTTGGATAGACCACGCTGATAATGAAGTTGAAGGGCCTCTTTAACAGGTGTCAAACCTCGAGCTCAAGGCGATTGACACGGGATTCAAACCTGGGACCTTTGGCAAGTATAAAGTTCTGTTTCTCCCGGTAAAAAGCGAAAATACTTATTTGCATACACTGAAAAGTTTACTGTCACCCTGAAGTATAGGTGTAGAGGAATCAATAACCAATTTCTGGAATAGTTGCAGTGGTAATAATGTTAAAGAGTATTTACCAGATAGTTTCAAATTGACTAGAATAAAACAACTAATAATCAAGTAGGTGTGCGTCCGCCCATTGCTCCCGAGTTTCTCTGGCCCGAGCTTAGATATACGGTCTCGGTACGGGAATCAAACTTGGCTCCCCCGTCATAGACCGTAGTGACGCTTTAGACAACGCGACCATCGACCGGGGGTATACCCATGAATGCACACCACATTTGCGAGAGTGGGGAAAAAAGGGTGGTTTTGCTGGTCGACCTAATTTTCCTAGCATAGCTACTCTTTATCAGCATAGGATTGGGACTCACGACAGTAAAATATATTAAAATTTGAAAATGAGTTTTGTATGTGTTTGAATTATTCCACTTATTTTAATTTCCCTGTTGTCAAGTAAATAAAACATAAGATCACACTGTCACTGGTTCGAGCGTATCAGTGTTTCCGATATACCGGTTATTGGCCAAGTGAGTAGAGTTAAAATTTGCTCAGTTATGGGACTTAAAAAACAAAAAGAAAAGAATTAAATAAAAAGTTTAAATAATAGAGCGACGACCACAATTTGCCTGAGCTAAATGTTTGTCACCATTTTTAAGGGGTATTATTGATGGATTAATTGTTTAGCGACCACTGGTTCCATTTTCTGTGCCGCGAGTGTTTCGTCTCGCCATTCAAATCGTGACATCTAGGCAAAAGGGGGCCCCAAAATGTCGGCTAAGGCAAAACAAAACTTGATGTGACCGGCGCCTTAGTCAACGTGCACACATGTGCTGCAAACAAACTAAAAATGATCCTCCGGAACAAAAATATTTTCTTGAAAGTCACCAGAACGACGTTGTTTGTTATTATTATCCCAGCGTCTATCATTTCATGTTACAGGCCTACCCATATATGCTAGTTACTACAATGGGGTGGAGATGAGGAAGAAAGGATTCTAGAGGTAAATGTATCAACATTTTCGTGAAAGAAGATTGGGAACCCATTTTGGGGAAAAAACCTCCTCAGTGAACTAGATCGGGATTTGAGCTTTGATCTCCCCGTCATCAGCTGGGCAGTCTAACATGAAAGTGACGCCTTAGACCGTGATTCTGAACGATATTGATTGAGTTTAATTAATTGGTGGAGCTGTTCGAAATATATCAATATTTCATAAAAAAAACAATACGTTGTCCACCAGATGGTATTCTTACTGTAAGCTTATAAGCTACAAGCAGAGATTGTTAGGTCAATGTTACCTTATTGTGTGCATCGTGTCTTGCTACCCGTTTGGAATATACACATGTTTACGCTATTGGGGTTGGTGTGAGGAAGTTTAGAATTCAGGATAAAGATTCCCATGTTTTCATGGAGGGAAAATGTGAAACAATTTAGTAAAATAATAATGCGGCTTGGATTTCAGCCCTGACCTTCCATCACTGGCAACAAGGCTAGTGCTAGAATGATTCCTCAGAACGTGCGAACACGATATATATATATATATATATAGAGAGAGAGAGAGAGAGAGAGAGAGAAATATATATAACTATGGATAGAGTCAATATTACCCAGATAGTGTTGACATTATCAACTCGCACTTGAATAATTTAAAATTCTAGGATTTAGGTTAGGTTAGTTAGGCTAGGTTAGGTTAGGTTATTGGTAAAGAAAGCATTGAAATTAGGCATTTGTTATTACAGTTCCATGATCCAATTTCAGGTCTCAGATCTAAATAACGTTCCAAAATATAATCCTTATAGAAATGTTTTGTTTTACAAATAGAGTTACAAGTTATCCAAGTTTTGCTGGCTAATGATGATAAGTTAAAAACAATTAGATAAATTACTTTATATTTCTGGCTTTATCCTCGACGAGAATGTTAATATCTCTCGGCTAATCTTGACCTGATCCAGATTTCGCACTATCCGTAGCATACATTACCTAATATACATATATGTGTATAGCTAGGCCCAGTGGCGGCTAGTAGCTAAGATTAGTGGGGGTGCTGCTCCAGAAAATGTTTAGCCTTGGTTTTAAAATTGTGTAAAAGGAAAAACACACGTATAAAAAGCAAATTTATTCAGGAACTTGATAAAATCTTAACAAAAAAAACTATCTTACTTACTTTAACTTAAATTGTTACAGTTCAAGCTTGATCTATTAATTTAAAAGTGAAATTCTTTCTTCTTGTTTTAATTTGCGCAAAGAGTTCAATAATTTTCTCCTTGACCTCTGGAAGACAACTGAGGAAATTTTTCTCCATTGAAAGTACAGCAAGCGAATTTAGTCTTTCTGTTAAATAAAATAACCGAAAAAAAAGAATCAAATAGAATAGCTGGAAGCAGAATAATAATCTAATTCTACACTCTTATGCAATTTATAACATTCAAGAATATAGTACACGGTTTTTAAGCAAAACACACCCTGAGTAAAAAAAAATTCCTTCCACCATCACGCCAGAGCCGGCACTGCGAGAGCAACAGTGCTCTCTCTGCCTGGCCGTCCCACCTTCCTTCCCACCCCCATCTTATGTGCGCATGATCACAACAGTCAAACACCTCGTCGCTGGCACTGTGAAGCGCACAGTTCCATACAAAGATTTTTGTATCTTTTTCATAAACTGAGGGATGGCTACTAAAGTAATGATATTATGCTTAAGAAATATATATTGTACTACAAAAATAAAAAAAGTAATTAAAGAAGAAAGGACTCATTATATTAAATGTTATCGATAATATCGAGTGAAAATAGGGGGTGCTGTAGTCCCACAGTGCCTATACACGAGCCGCCACTGGTTAGGCCTATATTCATCTGATGCCTAGTTAGGTAAGAATAATTCGACCAAAGAGTCAACAATATAATGGAATTTTTTTTCTAAAACTTGTTTTAGTGTTTTGATTAAATTTAGTTAATTTATGTAAATAAAAAATTAACAAGATAATGCATAGTGCTTGTGTCCATAAATACTGAGTTATAATGTTAGCAATTATTTATTTATCTTAATAGCACAAATCGCTAACAAAAATTTTGTATTTTCTTGATGTGAACGAATAGGTAAAAATTGGGATATATTCTCAAACATGTGCTTTGATTTTATAAACATAGTAGCTAAATAAATATTAGTCTAGAAAGTAATATTATTGAAACTAAGTTTCGACTAAAATAAAGGTAGTTTAATGTATTTCGTATAACTTCTTATAGAGCCATTATTTAAAAGTATTTGATATCTTGCTATAACCTTTAGATATATGAGTTTTCGGGGATCCCCGATTTGAGTTCTCACTTACCTATAAATGCGATTTTTTCTTTACAAACCCTTGGAACAATATTCACAGTTGAGTCTAAGATACGACTCTTGTATCATATTTGTGTGTCTCAAACACAGTTGTGTACATTTCACCACATACATAAGACTAATCAAACGGACTCACACCACCTCCTACACATGTCACGTTACGCACATCGGTGGGCACGCAGTCTTAATGTCAAGCCAATCTATTCTGATTTGACTGTCACGGGTAAGCTGATCAGAGCCGGCACAGAAATCTTGGGGTCCACTACGCTGAGAATGTTGAAGCCCAATACGCTGGGAATCTTGGGGCCCATTATGCTGAGAATCTTGGGGCCCATTACACTGAGAATCTTGGGGCCATTACGCTGAGAATCTTGGGGCCCATTACGCTGAAAATCTTGGGGCTTATTACGCTGAGAATCTTGGGGCCCATTACACTGAGAGTCTTGGGGCCCATTACACTGAGAATCTTGGGGCCCATTACGCTGAGAATCTTGGGGCCCATTATGCTGAGAATCTTGGGGCCCATTACACTGAGAATTTGAAAATCTTGGGGCCCATTACGCTGAGAATCTTGGGGCCCATTACACTGAGAATCTTGGGGCCCATTACACTGAGAATCTTGGGGCCACTACGCTGAGAATCTTGGGAACCATTACGCTGAGAATCTTGGGGCCCCTACAACTCTCCCACCCGCTTAATATATTTACAGGGGCAGAATTAAAGATATCTTGCTAAACAAGTCGTTAAATATTAGTTGTATTATGTTTGATAGCTGATACAACTAGTAGTTGACTAATTAATAATGACACTTGTATGTATACTATAGCATATTATAATAATCCTCTCACTTTGACTGCAGCATAGTCTTTAATTGTTAGTTTATTATTATTATTATTATTATTATTATTAAGCACGGCGTCTTAGTACCAGTTCGAGATGTACGCTTATGTACTAATTAGGTGAATGGGATAGGAATTGGGAGGGTTGAATTTAGAAGAAGTGAACCCGCATTTACTTGGAAGTAAAGTGGAAAACCATTTAGGGAAAAACCACCCCCAGTTAACCTGACCGAGATTCGAAGCTTAACTTTCCCGTCCTTGGCAGTCAAGCTCAACACGAAACTAGTGCGTTACCCGACTAGGCCCCCGAGAAGTATTTAATGACATCACTAAAGGCAGTACCGCGTGATGTGTTGTGTTCTACAGAGAGTGATGCTAGACTTGTACGACGGTCTTGTAGCATCGTAACCCGCGTGTGGTTTGTGAAAATAGCGAGTTCGTTGAATGCTCTCACCTTCAGGAACTGTTATTGGGAGTGACGGGGGGGGGGATTCCTTTATCTCGGGGCCCAGTACCACTGCCCCCCTAATCCCTCGCTCGGGGCCCAGTACCACCATCCCCCTAGTCCCTCGCTCGGGGCACAGTACCACCATCCTCCTAGTCCCTCGCTCGGGGCCCAGTACCACCGTCCTCCTAGTCCCTCACTCGGGGCAATGTACCACCATCCCCCTAGTCCCTCGCTCGGGGCCCAGTACCACCGTCCCCCTAGTCCCTCGCTCGGGGCCCAGTACCACCGTCCCCCTAGTCCCTCGCTCGGGGCCCAGTACCACCGTCCCCCTAGTCCCTCGCTCGGGGCCCAGTACCACCGTCCCCCTAGTCCCTCGCTCGGGGCCCAGTACCACCGTCCCCCTAGTCCCTCGCTCGGGGCCCAGTACCACCGTCCCCCTAGTCCCTCGCTCGGGGCCCAGTACCACCGTCCCCCTAGTCCCTCGCTCGGGGCCCAGTACCACCGTCCCCCTAGTCCCTCGCTCGGGGCCCAGTACCACCGTCCCCCTAGTCCCTCGCTCGGGGCCCAGTACCACCGTCCCCCTAGTCCCTCGCTCGGGGCAATGTACCACCATCCCCCTAGTCCCTCGCTCGGGGCCCAGTACCACCGTCCCGCTAGTCCCTCGCTCGGGGCCCAGTACCACCGTCCCGCTAGTCCCTCGCTCGGGGCCCAGTACCACCGTCCCGCTAGTCCCTCGCTGTCAGCGGCCCTGACTCCGACGCCAGCCGGGTGCTCTAATCATGATTTTACCTTCAATGGTTTGCCACTCTCCATCCACCATGGGTTGTTTTTCCATCCCCTCACCCCTGTGATGCCGGTGTATTTTATCCTCCAGGGTGGTCTGAGGCAGACGTGTCCAACTCACGGCCCGTGAACCATCATGCAATGCGACGCTATTCCTGTTTTTATTAAAGTCAAGGGAACACAACATTTTAGAACGTGATATTTGGCACAATTTGGAGGATCCCGGCATATGAGGTTAGGGTACCAGAGCTGTAGATAATCTTTCCTCGACATGGATCAACCGGTCAGTTTCAAAGAATTGTTGAATTTTCGCACCAAACAAATTCAGTGTTTGGCCGCACATACGAGCGTTAGCAGTTGTTTTCCAAAATGAAACTGAACCAAACACTCGAGAGCTGATATCGGCTTAAGGACACACATTCGTCAACAATGATTATATAGATAGCTCGCCGGCATTGTTGTACAGCACAAAGCGCCTGGCTACTCACCCAGAGGTCCCGCCTTTGTTCCCGGATGATATTAGTGGATTTTTCTCGAAAAGAGAACAGTTTCCATGGTCATCCGGGTTTAGTAAATAAGTTTAAGTTGGGTTAAGATCTTCATTGGCTTCACCCCGTCATATTCCCTTTCCTAATCCTCTCATCTCACCTCATCTCTTTGGGACACTGTCAAAGAGCCTCCACGGAGAAGATAGGAATTTATTATGAAATGTGGCCTCACTCAGCATATCCTGTATTCAATAAGCCCCCTCAATATTATCGATGTTCAATTTAAGCCTCAATATTGTCATTGTTCAATGGGGCCTCAGTATTGTCATTGTTCAATGGGACCCTCAGTATTGTCATTGTTCAATGGGACCCTCAGTATTGTTATTGTTCAATGGGCCCCTCAGTATTGTCAATGTTCAATGGTACCCCTCAGTATTGTCATTGTTAAATGGGGCCCTCAGTATTGTCATTGTTCAATGGACCACTCAGTATTGTCATTGTTCAATTTAACCCTCAATATTGTCGAAGTTCAATGGACCCCTCAGTATTGTTATTGTTCAATGGGCCCTCAGTATTGTCAATGTTCAATGGTACCCTTGTTCAATGGGCCCTCAGTATTGTCATTGTTCCATGGACCCCTCAGTATTGTTATTGTTCAATGGGCCCTCAGTATTGTCAATGTTCAATGGGACCCTCAGTATTGTCAATGTTCAATGGGCCCTCAATATTGTTATTGTTCAATGGTACCCCTCAATATTGTCATTGTTCAATGGGACCCTCAGTATTGTCAATGTTCAATGGGCCCTCAGTATTGTTATTGTTCAATGGGCCCTCAGTATTGTCAATGTTCAATGGTACCCCTCAGTATTGTCATTGTTCAATTTAACCCTCAATACTGTCATTGTTCAATGGGACCCTCAGTATTGTCAATGTTCAATGAACCCCTCAGTATTGTCATTGTTCAATTTAACCCTCAATATTGTCAATGTTCAATGGTGACCCTCAGTATTGTCAATGTTCAATGGGTCCTCAGTATTGTTATTGTTCAATGGGCCCTCAGTATTGTCATTGTTCAATTTAACCTTCAGTATTGTCAATGTTCAATGGGGCCCTCAATATTGTTATTGTTCAATGGTCCCTCAGTATTGTCAATGTTCAATGGTACCCCTCAGTATTGTCGTTGTTCAATTTAACCCTCAATATTGTCATTGTTCAATGGGACCCTCAATATGGTCATTGTTCAATGGGACCCTCAGTGTTGTCAATGTTCAATGGGCCCCTCAGTATTGTCATTGTTCAATGGGACCCTCAGTATTGTTAATGTTCAATGGGGCCCTCAATATTGTTATTGTTCAATGGGCCCTCAGTATTGGCATTGTTCAATGGGCCCTCAGTATTGTCAATGTTCAATGGGACCCTTAGTATTGTCAATGTTCAATGGGGCCCTCAATATTGTCAATGTTCAATGGGTCCTCAGTATTGTTATTTGTTCAATGGGCCCTCAGTATTGTCATTGTTCAATTTAACCCTCAATATTGTCATTGTTCAATGGGACCCTCAGTATTGTCATTGCTCAATGGGACCCTCAGTATTGTCAATGTTCAATGGGGCCCTCAATATTGTTATTGTTCAATGGGCCCTCAGTATTGTCATTGTTCAATGGACCCCTCAGTATTGTCATTGTTCAATTTAACCCTCAATATTGTCATTGTTCAATGGGACCCTCAGTATTGTCAATGTTCAATGGACCCCTCAGTATTGTCATTGTTCAATGGACCCCTCAGTATTGTCATTGTTCAATTTAACCCTCAATATTGTCATTGTTCAATGGGGCCCTCAATATTGTCGAAGTTCAATGGACCCCTCAGTATTGTTATTGTTCAATGGGCCCTCAGTATTGTCAATGTTCAATGGTACCCCTCAATATTGTCATTGCTCAATGGGACCCTCAGTATTGTCAATGTTCAATGGGTCCTCAGTATTGTTATTGTTCAATGGGCCCTCAGTATTGTCATTGTTCAATTTAACCCTCAATATTGTCATTGTTCAATGGGACCCTCAGTATTGTCATTGTTCAATGGGACCCTCAGTATTGTCAATGTTCAATGGAGCCCTCAATATTGTTATTGTTCAATGGGCCCTCAGTATTGTCAATGTTCAATGGACCCCTCAGTATTGTCATTGTTCAATTTAACCCTCAAAATTGTCAATGCTCAATGGGGCCCTCAGTATTGTCAATGTTCAATGGGGCCTCAGTATTGTCATTGTTCAATTTAACCCTCAATATTGTCATTGTTCAATGGGCCCCTCAGTATTGTCATTGTTCAATGGACCCTTCAGTATTGTCATTGTTCAATGGACCCCTCAGTATTGTCATTGTTCAATGGGCCCCTCAGTATTGTCAATTTTCAATGGTGCCCTCAGTATTGTCATTGTTCAATGGGGCCCCAATGAACAATTGATTTTGTTGCGCCTGATCCAAGGTGTTACACTCGCAATAGACCGGTTAACCGATGTTTGGGAGATGGGGGTTCGAATATCAGTCTGGTGTACTGGGTGTAGTTTTCCCAACATGATTTCACACCCTACCTCCACGCAAATTCTGTGACACTTCCTCTAATTTCCCCCTACTTCATCCCAAACACATCAGAGTAGTTAGTATACCTGCGTTTAGCCCGAGATACGCGTTGACATCAAAACCAATGTAGCCCGTACGTGGATGGTCGTTATTTATGGACGTAACACACTTCCGGTTCCGGGTAAACTCCGAACTGAATGCAGTTGACATGAATAGTGACAAGAGGGTCCAGTTTTGAGTGTCTCTGAGTGTACCGAGTAGAATAAAACTGGCAAGAAGCGGGCGGGCATTGTGCTCACAAATAGACCTTCTGACGACACAATATTTAACACCTCGCCACTAACCGCAAACAAAGCTCCCACAAACCCCCACTGGCCCATCACGTGGGGCCTGGTTCGTTGGTGGCGAGGAGGGAGTCTGGGGTTGGAATCCTAGCCGGGTATACTTAAAGTGTTTTTAAAACTCTATTAAGTTCCCCCCCCCCCTTACATTCAAATGTGAGTACATTTTCTTGTACACACTTCTCATCCATACCCTTTTAGTGTACCTATTTGAATACGGGTATTCTGGATGGGTAGTAAGACGTGTACATATAATACGAGAGGTATGTAGTTCTCACAGCGGTCAGACCTTCTACGTGATTAGCGAGCTATAACGACCCGGTCACCAGCTGTTGGCGAATATAGTGCCAACTTCTGTGGTCAGCACAACGAGCCCTCCACTCGTTAATATCAGTTTTTTCTCTCCTAAACCAAAGCCGCTACTCTTTCCTTCAAGTAGCTCCCCATTGGTCCTCCCGAGGCAGAGTTTACTTCGTTACAGAGGTTTTATATTGGGATACGTATCGTGCACTTTCTCTATCAGTACAAGACTTACAAACCAACTTAGCTAGGACCCTACACTCGCCCAGAACTATCGTATAAATTCAAATAATAGAAGGTCTGAAACACCTCATAAACACGACTAAGAATCGAAACAAGATCACCTAATATCGTAGTCTGTTACTCTAACGTTTATTATTATTATTATTAGCACCGCGTCTTACTACCCGTTCGGGTTATACGCACTTACGCTAATGGTAGGGTGATTGTGAGATGAAATGGAGGACCTACAGTTTAACGTGGAATCCGAACCACGGTGGAGGCCTGGCATTCCCCACATGTCTTGTCATACTCTAACGTGTTCAACAATATTTTTAACATCGCGGGCTCCTTGTTTTGGAACATTCTTATATCCAGGCATCCAGGCATCCCCTTTAAACCTTCCCCAAACACACTGAACGGTATCCCTACCCCTCCCAGCCCTTTCACAAACTATTCGCACGTTCACGAACGCTCATGAACGTTTCACGAAAGTTTCTAGCGTTCACGAACACGTGTTCTAGCCTAAAGCTCACAGGAGTTTCGAAACAACAACCAAACTCCTGACTGAAAATTACAGCTCAGCTAAACGCTCCACCTGAAGATCCTGCTATTCCCATAGAAAAACATTCATTTCAGATTCTCATCATAGCAATAGGCTAACAGTTTACCAGTCTTCGTTCCGACATCCTAAGTACCATTGTATTATAGATTATAATAGGCGTCAACATACATCAATAGCTTCAACAAACTACACAAGACTTCACCAGACCTCGGTTAGACTTCTACAGACTTCATTTATGAGTATATTTAAACAGACTTCAACACACTTAAACCAGATTTCAACAAAATTCAACATATTATCCAAAAAGACATCGAGATGCATCAACATTCATAAACATACTTCAACAGGCTTCAAAAACAATTTATCAGACCTAAAAAGACCTGAACTCACTTCATACTTCAACAAACTTAAACAAACTTAACCAAATTTAATCATAGCTCATTAAGTATAGCAAACATAACGTCAATTACCCATTTTTAATGCATCAGAATTAGAAGATATTTGTTGACCATTCATTGATCACAGACATACATCTTACATGATAGAGTAATGCACCATGCTTATGAAACATTTGATTATCGTTCATGGATTAGAATCATCCTAATGCATAGCATACATTCATAAAACCAGTCTATCAAATAAACGTATCATCCATCCCTCCGTCCGTCCGTCCGTCCGTCCATACATACATACATACATACATAGCTTATAGCCCAAAGGCCAAATGAAGCGTAGGGAACCACCAACGCCAGAGAGGCATGTAAACAACATTTGCAATAAGTGGCCCGCTTCTCTAAACTCTCAAAATGACGTCTCATAATATGTAATGATATTACAACAACAATTGACCTTCATGATAATATTAATATGACCTATCGTAAATAAAAATCGAGAACCTCAAAACAAACCCTAACGCAAATGACAAATTGGAAAAGAGAAATGGATTCAAAGTTGCCGATACTGAAAACCCTAATTTGCCCCACAATTTGATAGAAGGATCTCCAAACATGCATATTTTAATATTAAGACGTAAGAATGGCGCTTGCCAAATTGCGACCCCTCCATTAGCAACATTTAACAATAGCCGTACAACAATAACAAACTATCTCAACTTTAAATAATAAAATGTATGGTCATATTAAAATATCATCTTGCAGATTCGCGGCCCCACTTTTGAGTAACATTCAATACAAGGTACTTAGCAATAATAAACTATTTCACATAAGGATAACAACTTGCCGGCTTGAAGCCCCAACTTTAAATAACAATTAATACAAGGCATCAAACAATAATAAACTATCTCAACTTTAAAAAACAAAGCTCAAAAGGAGCGTAGAAAGGATCTTATTAATTTGATATCTGCCCCCAAGATGGCGGTGAACAGATCTCAAATCATAGCCGTGAGGTGGATTTAGTAAATTTAAAGTTTATGACCACAATCCCACAATGTCTTCCACTAAATCCCATGTGACAATCAAAGTTAATTTGGTTGGTTGCCCACAATGTATCATGCTTTAAGGGCAAAGAATAACATTTGGCCGTCATGAAGTGACAATACAAATATACATATAAAAATATATAATTCCAGAACGATAATTTTGAAAGATAAATATTTAGTGCCAAAAGGAATTTAGAATAATTTAGCAAGCCTATCCGATAATCAGGCTTCTCACCTTGAAGTCCGAGCGTAATGTGTGTCCATACCAGGCACTCCAACCATTATATATCCTATAGAAGTGCCATGTGCTCTCGAACCACGGGAACAAAGGGATAAGAAAAAGATTAAGGGGTATAAAGGTTCTAGAACATGCTCAACTGATCCACACGCCTTCAAACTTGCGCTCAACCATATTTCACAGAATTTCCGAACACGCTCGGGCGGCGCGCGTTGAGTTCATGTACACTGCAGTTGATTTGTCTTGGACGTAGAACAACTGACAGGGCTGGAAGTGAACCTCTGTCCTCGAGTCAGTCTAATGTTGATAGTGCTGTGTGTTGTAGTGGTGTGTATGACGAGTCGTGATCGTGCCTGGGTTGGAAGCAAACCTCTGTCCTCGGGTCAGTCTAATGTTGATAGTGGTGTGTATGACGAGTCGTGATCGTGCCTGGACAGGTAAACAGAGGCTGGGTCGGCGAGTTAAACAACCTCTTCGTATCCATGTTGTAACAAGGTTACATGATCAAATGTTGTATAGACAGTATGTATGGTTTCAATCAATTAATTTTAATAAGGGTGTGTGAAGCCCACTTTTTCAATTCGAAGCGAACTCGAATCGAATATATGAACTATTCTTAAGGCCAAATTAAAGTTCGAATATCTTTTGTTAATGGTTTTATGCTTCGAAAAAATATTTTATTACAGTTATTTAAGCCCTATACTGTAAATTGGGGGAATAGGGACAGTTTTTCTAGTTTTTACCTCTGTTATTTTAACCCAATTAGTTTGTATCAACCCAATAAATGTTATCATTACCATAAACTATATAAGCTTATATTTTCTAAATGAAAACAATTGTTATGTTACTGTGATCTTATATTTTTTTAAGGCGTGACCCTACTCACCCCAACGTTGCAAATTATTTTAACTTAATGTCCATATTCCAATGTATGTTGTGGTTAACAGGTACATTATTATATAATTTAAATAATAATTTTTGAATTTAAGTTTAAAAAAATACATATTACAACATAATACTGGACCAAAACACATCACAAGTCACTAAATTGATGTCTTCCCCTTCTTATATCTGGTGGGCTCAGAACTGCCATCCCTTGTTCCTGCTGAAACCCAAACTCATCAGCTATATTGGGAAATATGTAAATCTTTACTATCTTTGCAGATTGTCTGAGACAAGTTTCAAGGTATTTCTGACCCGGATTTATCACTCTCAGTACCTGTCCTATGGTTTTTTCCACACCTCTATCGTATAAGAATTTCACTTTCACCCAGCTCCCTTCTTCTATTGCCTGTTCTTGGTGACTGGCTGCCTGATCTATTTATTCATCATTAGATGATGAACTGCTTCTGCCTACCGAAATTATGAAATCTGAAAACGTGCCACCACAGGTTTTAATAAAGTTTACTCTGAAGTATGAACATCAAACATTACCGGATTGATATAGTAGTTTATTAACCGAGGTATTAAAAAGAACTAAACACTAAATACATAACAGGCAAGAACATACTTTAAACAGAACTACCAACTTATGCATAAAAATGTACCAGTATTAATAAATAAATAAATGAATGTTAAATTGCTATACCAACACTTCGCCTCAATTTAACATGCTTTAAATGTGCACAGATAGGAGGCTAATTTGTTAAACATGGATGAATCCTAACAGAGGGTGCAAGAAAACAAGGGTGTGAAGGAGGTAAATGTTGGGAACATGGAGTAATACATAATCTATAATGCATTCAATCCCAGCCACTTACATAGTTGTTTAAACTTAGTAACATTTAAGCTTTTGGTTAAAGTGTCAGCAATTTGAAATTCACTTTGAACATATTCAATCTTTAGAACTTTATCACGCACTAACTCCCGTACAAAATTATATTTCACA
>CABEEJ010007505.1:6021-19479 GCA_901482245.1 Timema douglasi | reverse complement strand
GTATATATATATATATATATATAGTCCGTTCACCGTAGGTTTTGTTTTCTGAAAGGCCTTTTTCCTTACCAGAAATCTACTATATAGTAGGATATTGGTAGGAAAAAAGACCTTTCAGAGAGTAATTCCTACCGTGAATGGAGTATACATATAGGCCTACAGTAGGATTTGTCTAATTCAACATGGGTTAGTTCAAAAAATTGGATTAGTTCGAATCTACCACGATTCCCCATGAAATTTCTATTCAAATAAAACAGTAAGAAATAACATTTAATTCGAGTTTTAGAAGGGTGTATTTGGATAATTCAAAGCCTATATATACATTGTTATTTTTCTTAACGTTTGTACTCATTTTAAACACAGCCTAAATATCTTTATTAAACCACCCCATGTGCCAAGAATGTCAACTAAAGTCGGAGTTAGCCTATTGACAAATAGTAAATGAGAAAACGGGGAGTTATACACCGGCGGCGAGCGGGTTGCCTAATATGAGGGATGGGTTGGTTCTGTTCTCATCAATTTTTATTTAAATCTGCAATTTCCATATGCTAATTTGTCCAAGTTTTTATGTTCTGTGTTGAAATTTTTGTTGTTGTATTTATTGTGTATGTATGTTTTATAAGTAGAATATTTTAAGGTTATTGATTTATTCGGTACCTTTTTGATTAGATATGATTGTTACCAGTTTTACCAATTTTGGCCTTTTCGCCCCTTAAAAAAAAAACCTTTAACCTTGTTTACTATTAAACTAGATAATATTTTGTCTAACAAGTTTGGTTAAGGTTTTTATCTAAGGTGAACTAACAAAAATCTAGGTCTAATTACCTGTTGTTAGCCCTGGAGAAATATTTTAAGGTAAAATTCGAATTAACCCTTTACATATTTCGAATTTTTTTGTAGACATCCCTTGGACTTCGAAATAAAAAAGGTTCTGAGATATATATAAATATTCTACGACTTTGTTGATGTTTCAAGAAGGTAAAAAGGGGAGGGGGTAAATAAATAAGATTACATTTCAGCTGACAAGCTTCATTTTCAAATTTAATTTAACTATAAATTAATTAGACACTAATTAAAAAAAATATGAACAATATCCATTATTTTATTTAATATATCCGCTGAGCTACTAGCCCTTTCATCACGATATAATATATTCACCTAATCTTAACTTAATTAACTATATTTTGCCTAACTTATATATATATATATAAAATATATATAAAACTGTAGTCCCGAGTGTTAACAGCTTTCTTCCGCATTGGTGGACATGCTGACTAAATGTGAGTCTCATCATAACTGTCTCCCCGTTTACTTGGGGGGAAGACGGGGTCTCAAATCCCACTCGGGTATGTTACAAGTTCTTTTTTTTTACTTACATATGTTCTTACTGTTCCTTCCTCCCTCTCTCCCCCCCGCCCTACGCAAATATTTGCTATCTATTATACTTTACTCGTCTCTATCCCATTAGATTAATTAAAAATACGTCAATCACGGACGACTATGGGGGAGGTAGCTCTCTAAACCAATGTGATTAGAAAGTATACACTTTATATAAGGTTACGTGAAACTTTTTGTTGTTTGTTTCGTTCCGAATTCAAATGTATTATTATTATTATTATTATTATTAGCACCGCGTCTTACTACCCGTTCGGGGTATACGCACTTACGCTAATGTGTGATGGTGAGGTGATTGTGAGATGAAATGGAGGACCTGCAGTTTAACGTGGAATCCGAACCACGGTGGAGGCCTGGCATTCCACACATTCACAAGATGTCTTGTCAGAGGTGAAGGAAGGGTTTGGTAATCAGATAAATCTGTGCCGGGACCGAGGATTGAGCCCTGGACCCCCAGTACGAAAGTCCGACACCTTACCCCTAGACCGCCAGCTCACCCTCAAATTCAAATGTGATGTATTTATTTTAATCCCTGAGAGTGAATTAGTTTTTTTTTAATATTTGGCATGGCATAGATACTGATTCACTAATGTATTTTTTTTTACCACCACGTCTTACTACCCATTCAGATTATTCGCTTACGTACCAATCACGTTAATGGTTTTAGAGATTAGGATGGTTATATTTATAGGAACATTTGCTTGGAGAAAGAGAGAGAGAGATAGTGGTAAACCATTTTGGAAAAAACACCCTGAGTACACCCGACTGGTATTCGAACCTCGATCTCCCCGTCATTGTCAGTCTAGTCCACTGGCGAGGGTAGCGCGTTAGACCACGCGGCCACCGAAGCGGCGTTTAAGGTATTACCCTTCGTTCTTATGGTTTAATGATCGGGTAGGTCGAATGATTAAAAGTTCGGAGGGCCTGGTTTGATTCCAACAGACCAACTCTTCCTCCACGAAAATGCGGTTACATTTTCTCTAAATATGACCTTAGTTCCTAAAACCACTAGCGTGGTAAGTACAGTAGTTCCACGGCTTTTTTGGTGCTGAGTGACAGGTCACAGCTGTACGGCTTTGAAAAGTTACCAGACCAAATTATGTATCCCTACGCCGAGCCATATGATCTGCAAAAACATGTGTTTAGCAGCTGTCAGAAGTCAGCTGTGAGCTGTCAGTCAGCACCAAAGAAGCCGTGGGGATACTGTAGATAGGCAAATAAGCCGAACGGATTGTAAAACGCGGCGCTAAAACTAAAATAACTTAAAGCCACGTGAAAGTAAATAAAAAAAAGAACCGAGAGAACTGTTGGAAAGAGGGATGGGGGGAAGGAAGGAGGGGAAGGGGAGAAGAGAGGCAATCTCTGTGGCTGCTGGGACAGATTCTACTTTTCAATCAGAGAGCTGTTTGAGAGTGCGTGTCTTCTCTCTCTCACTCTCTACCATCCGGCCGACCCTGGCTGCGTGCGGGGAGGGACAGAGGTGGGATCGATGCATGGACCCCCTAGGCACGGAGCGAGGTGTATAGGAGTGTGGTCGATAAACAGACGTCCTGTTTGGTCCAGACACACTGTCTGTGTATCGTCCTACCTTTCACACCTCGGATATTGTTTCTGTGTTAGTCTTTCTGCGTCTCATACCGGCTTTCTCTTAGTCCCCCTTCTATACCTCAAATATCGGCGTAAGCACCAACTGTGACGTATCGTTTCGGCTCGGAAAATAGTCTTGATTAGCTTTATTTCTCCATTTTACTAATTTATTTCAAAATGATGTTAGTAGGAGAGTTACACGAGGCCTGAATAGTTGAATTTGTTTTTAGTAGAACGCATTGATAAGAGATTAAAAAAAAGTATAACTAAATAATCCTAAAAAGTTTTAAACAATATCCGAAAGTGCAAGGTGCACTTTGCGGATAATAATTGTGGAAGTGTATTGTCTGTCGTGAGTCTATGATTGTGGGAGTGTATTGTCTGTCGTGAGGCTATGATTGTGGGAGTATATTGTCTGTCGTGAGGCTATGATTGTGGGAGTGTATTGTCTGTCGTGAGGCTATGATTGTGGGAGTGTATTGTCTGTCGTGAGGCTATGATTGTGGGAGTGTATTGTCTGTCGTGAGGCTATGATTGTGGGAGTGTATTGTCTGTCGTGAGGCTATGATTGTGGGAGTGTATTGTCTGTCGTGAGGCTATGATTGTGGGAGTGTATTGTCTGTCGTGAGGCTATGATTGTGGGAGTGTATTGTCTGTCGTGAGGCTATGATTGTGGGAGTGTATTGTCTGTCGTGAGGCTATGATTGTGGGAGTGTATTGTCTGTCGTGAGGCTATGATTGTGGGAGTGTATTGTCTGTCGTGAGGCTATGATTGTGGGAGTGTATTGTCTGTCGTGAGGCTATGATTGTGGGAGTGTATTGTCTGTCGTGAGGCTATGATTGTGGGAGTGTATTGTCTGTCGTGAGGCTATGATTGTGGGAGTGTATTGTCTGTCGTGAGGCTATGATTGTGGGAGTGTATTGTCTGTCGTGAGGCTATGATTGTGGGAGTGTATTGTCTGTCGTGAGGCTATGATTGTGGGAGTATATTGTCTGTCGTGAGGCTATGATTGTGGGAGCGTATTGTCTGTCGTGAGGCTATGATTGTGGGAATATATTGTCTGTCCTGAGGCTATGATTGTGGGAGTATATTGTCTGTCGTGAGGCTATGATTGTGGGAGTATATTGTCTGTCCTGAGGCTATGATTGTGGGAGCGTATTGTCTGTCGTGAGGCTATGATTGTGGGAGTATATTGTCTGTCGTGAGGCTATGATTGTGGGAGTATATAGTCTGTCGTGAGGCTATGATTGTGGGAGTGTATTGTCTGTCGTGAGACTATGATTGTGGGAGTGTATTGTCTGTCGTGAGGCTATGATTGTGGGAGCGTATTGTCTGTCCTGAGGCTATGATTGTGGGAGCGTATTGTCTGTCGTGAGGCTATGATTGTGGGAGCGTATTGTCTGTCGTGAGGCTATGATTGTGGGAGTATATTGTCTGTCGTGAGGCAAAGCGTGAAGTTTGGAGCCTGTCAATTGCTGGCTACCTGTTACTTGCTCTTTGATCTTAGTCTTGACTCTTTAGCTTTCCTTCTTTGACTTTTATATTATATATTTCCTTCTTCTATTTTTGTAGTATTCTTTCTACTTTCTCTACGTTTACTCTGTATTTTGCTCTTCATACGGTTCTATATATTTTCTTAGAACCGCGTCTCAATACCCTTTCGCGTTATACGCTTATTTACTAATAAATACACTATTGGTTTTAGGGCTGATTAAAGTTATATTTAGATGAATTGTATCCGCATTTACATGGAAAGAGAGAGAGAGAGCGGAAACCCATTTAGGAAAATACCACCCTTACTACATCCGGCCGAGATTAGAACTTAGATCTCCCAATCATCGGTGGTCTAGTCCACTGCGAAAGTAGGGCCTTAGACCACGTGTCCACAAAAGAGGGTAGTATGTTGTTGTTTTTTTGGTCAGGGGGCCGCAAAACAAAAATACTTTTTTCCACGGCAACAATTTATATTGGTAGCCTTGTGTGTTTGTTTCAATCCAATTCTTGAATAATTACTTCTGTTCCGGTAATGAACAATTTTATTGAATACTTGTTAGGTCGAAATATTATGATGAAGTGGACCGGGGAACTTTTTAAAAGCCGGTCCCACATTAGTTGGCCAGCATTGGCCAGCATTGGCCAGCATTGGCCATAGTGTGGGACGGTCACTTGTAGATACTTGCCAAATAAAGAGGCATCAGCCGTCTGCTAACTTTTTTATTGTCACAAGTCAAAATGGCTAAGAGCTGGCCCAGGCACTTGATGTAGTTCCCGCACGATCGCCCCCCCTCTCCCCCCGTATCAATCTGAAATATATTTTTATTTATGATCAAATCAATTTGTGTATTTGGGATTTGGATGCAATTTACTATTAACAACTTTGAGTTATCAATATCCAAGTTAACAGAGATAAAAAATGATAAAATGTGGATTTCCTCCCATTCCCTCTTCAACAGATTAATTTTTATTTTAGTCTGTTCAGTAAACTTGTAAAAAATAAGTTTCTTTACAATTGGTTAAACTACAATTTAAATTTGATTTCTTCTTCTTATTATTTTTTCAGAAACTTCTTTATGTGATAAAATTGGCTCTTGAAACTTATATAATTAGCTTAGAATTATGTTCTAAAATTCCCTCCCACAAGGTTAAATTCCTGTAATCTTCACTCGAGTATCGGTGCCACATTTCCGGCAGATGGGACTCCAATTCGCCGCCCCCCAATTCGGAATACCCACATCGGCGCCGTTGCCCCCACTACTCGGGGAACATCTGTCATCCATCGTCCATCATCGCCGAGCAACGTCCATCATCTAATCTCGTGAGCTACAAAGAGAGAAACATCCCAAAGGGGGGATGGGGGGGGGGAGGAGGCTCAGGTTTTTACCATCATCATCGTCCAAGTACTGACCTCGTGGTACTTGCTAAGTATGTTTATTTATTTATTTTCAGTGTTTACAAGCCCGGTATCTTACAAACTTTAAATCCGGGCCATTTTTCCCACATAATTTTTAATTTACTTTTACAATTACAATATGAATTTCCTTTTTTTAAAAAATTATAAAACAGGTTTTGGTTCTTAATTTAATTGAAATTCAACTATCCCTAATTCCAGTTTGTCCGCCCCAGGTGTATTACGTCCCCGGCACCCTCCCCCGCTAGGCCCTCCACAGTGCCCGGGATTTCACTCCCCAGTCCGCCAAGCGCCCAGCAGAGGGGGACAGCCCCCCTATCCGCCACATGGGGAAGCGCCCTCTCGGAGTTGGTGCTCCACCTACTTTTTAACCACCACACTTCCGTTTTCACCCTTCCTTCCACCCTTGGCAATTTATACCCCCTACCTAGTTTCCCCCATCCCTAGTTAAACTATTCTAACTACTGAACTAAGCTAAACTAAGCTAACTTATTAACTATTTTATTCCCATTCCTTCCGGGGAATTCCGTCACCCAGATGGTACCAGAGGGCGCCTTTCTCCGTCTCGACTCAAAGGGCAACATCAACCACAATCCACGTCTCTCGTTTCCAAGGTGGTGAGTCATACGGTGCAGGGACCCACTCAGAGCTCATATTTCCTCCACTAAATTTTGTCATTATTATTATTATTATTATTATTATTATTATTAGCACCACGTCTTACTACCCGTTCGGGTTATACGCACTTACGCTAATGTGTAATGGTAGGGTGATTGCGAGATGAAATGGAGGACCTACAGCTTAACGTGGAATCCGAACCACGGTGGAGGCCTGGCATTCCCCATATTCACAAGATGTCTTGTCAGAGGTGAAGGAAGGGCTTAGCAATCAGATAAATCTGTGCCAGGACCGAGGATTGAACCCCGGACCCCCAGCAATGGAGTTCAAATATCCATCCAGTGTCTTTGCAACTTGTAAGTCAATAAAAGGATTCTTTAATTTCTCATTAAATTGTTTTATATTTTCAATTTGAACAGTTTTTCATCGTTTATGTCTGGGACAGTTGTAGCTGAGTATTCAAAGCATACCTGCTTTGAATAGACNATATATATATATATATATATATATATATGGTATTTAACGTGAACTTTATAAATTAACTGATTATATCAGCACACGAGAATTTCTGTAAGCGATTAGTGAAAAAGCTTACCCATTTTTGCTGGGAAAGGTATTTCCACATACCTTCCAGGGTTCATTTACACGCCACAATCAATATGGGACCGATGGCTTTACTTTCCCTCTGAAGGAAGTTGTGCTACGGATTTTTATCGTTCAAGAAAAATCAGTCAACCTCGGCTGGGTTTGAACCCATGAATATCGGGTCCTGAGGTGAGCACGTTACTCCAAAATTGCCGGGGTTGACAATAAACTTGTTCAAACAGTGTTTATGTCGTTTTAAATGTTTTCCTGAGCAATCTAATTTCTCAATTTTTACATGTCGTGGTGAGTTTCACTTCTCACTCGCTACACCTGTGGGAACATTGAAATATATGTCCCCCACCTCTGCCTAATACAAGTCGAACATAACATTACATTTATTAATGATAAGGGAGTAATTTAATTAACGCTCTTGATTTTGACTCTTCTATTGCGATCAAGGTCAAACTAGATAAATTATTGTTCTTCCCGGAAGATACAGCGATAAAGAGCTGAGCTTGAAAGCGTTACCAAGAGAAAACAGGAATTTCGGAGAAGCCCGAAAAGGGGCATTAATGCCCGCATGTTCAAGACCAAATTATAAGAAATGTTGCTAGTATAAATATACATATATATAGGATATCACGATAACATCTGAATGAGGAGAAAACCCTAAAGGGTTTCGAATCCTGTCATAGTCATAATGAACCCAGTTAAGAAAATAATTATCATAAAAAGTAGCAGCAATTATAATAATATTAACACATAATGAAGAATTTAAGTAATACAAAACTATCTTGACCTCCACACTAATAAACTCACTCACTAATTGGCTGTATAAAACAGATATAATTAAGTGACTAAGTAAAAGCCATCCAAACAGTAATTAATGTCGTGTTCAGTAAACAACTGAGTAATTAGTTTCTGGACCGTAAATCTCAGAGATAAATTCTATCATGTGTGTTCTAATTCCTCGTGAGTGGATTTTTTTGAAAGTTATTTTATGTTCGTTACAAGTTATATACTATAAATTTATAGAGGTCCCATTAAATCTGCGCGTCCAATTTTTGTTTTTTGTTTTTTAAAGGGGTTGTCCAACTTGTATGCCGGTACTCACTCGGTCATTTCTGACAAAATGAACCATCACTAAGACACTAAAGTCTAATTAATTGGTCATACAACCCCATCCATTCCCGTAGCTGATTGAGCAGGTCCTCGACCAATAATCTATAGTATTGTTTCCACAACCTTTTTACCAGAGCGGCACCCTTTGATACACCCACTATATAATATTTCACGGCACCCTTGATATGAGATGACCTTATGTCCAGACGTTATGAAACCCTTAGCAAAGAATGTACTTAAGTCTAGCATCCTAGTTTATTATTATTAGCACCGCGTCTTACTACCCGTTCGGGTTATACGCACTTACGCTAATGTGTAATGGTAGGGTGATTGTGAGATGAAATGGAGGACCTACAGTTTAACGTGGGATCCGAACCACGGTGGAGGCCTGGCATTCCCCACATTCACAAGATGTCTTTTCAGAGGTGAAGGAAGGGTTTGGTAATCAAATAAATCTTTGCCGTGACCGAGGATTGAACCCCGGACGCCAGCATAGAAGTCTGACACCTTAACCCAAGACCACCAGGTCACCCAACGTCTTTATTTATAACTGGGATATTAGGTACACGATTATGATCACAGTGAAGTTTTTTTTTTAGAATGAACAGGTTTTAATTTTTTTGTATTTTCATAAAAATTTGATAAAATTGTTTCTCCTTTTTCTAATATGGAAACTACTAGAAACTGAGCCACGATATGGAGTAAGTTTCTAGTTGTATCCGCCGGCCCCCCCCGCCCCCACACACCTAAACGCACACAAACAGTTCTTACATTTCTATTTACATTTTGAAACGCCCTATAATCATTAAAATCACTTTAAAACAGCGCTTTAAAGCTCTAACTTCAACAAGTATTGATACCCATCTCGGTGGCCACATGGTCTAAGGCGCTACCCTGGTAGTAGATTATCCCGACGATGACGGGGAGATCGAGGTTCGAATCTCGGTCGGGTGTACTGAGTGTGGTTTTCCTCTTTCTTTCTTTCTCCCTCTCTCTCTCTCCACGCAAATGTGAGTACACTTCCTATAAATATAGCCTTCCTAATCCTTAAAACCGCTAACGTAATTAGTACGTAAGCGTGTAACTCGAACGGGTTGTAATGCGTGGTGCTAAGCCATTCCCTCCCGAAAAATGCAATCCTGATTAGGGTCGCGACCTTCAGGTTGTAAATCATTGCTTTAGACCGTTCGGCCACCTAATCTGGCATTTACAGCCTAATATAAGCGTTAAGGATTAATAAGGTAAAATAAAGAAAACTCACATTCCTTAGAGTAGAGATAGAATGGAAACTAAGATGGTGTACCAGATTTTAAAGAAAGAGAACAAAAATACTATTTCACCAGGTCTGGATTTGAACCTGAGCCATCCCAGTCAGTGACCAACAAAGTTCGAAACGTGTCTAATACCATAATAAGTTCCGACACCTTTGTGGTAAGTAAACATTGTCTTATATCTACTAATCAATTAAAACAAGACGGAGTTTTTATTTACCAAGGGGGAAGAGAGGGAGGTATATTTTATTTTTATTTATTATTATTTAGCACCGCGTCTTACTACCCGTTCGGGTTATACGCTTTAAGTACTAATAACGCTAATGGATTAGGAATTGGGAAGGTTAAATTAGAGGAAGTGAACCAGAATTTGCGTGGAGGGAGAGTGGAAAACCATTTGGGAAAAACCACCCCTAGTTCACCCGACCGAGATTCGAACCTCGATCTCCCCGTCCTCAGCAGTCGAGCTCTACACGACAAGCGCGTTAGCCAACTACGTCACCGAGGGGGGGTTATATTTTATTGACTCGGGTCATTGAGGCCCCTGCACGCTCTGCTACAAGCGATACAAGCGAACACAATTATTAAACAAAGAGGAAGAACGCTCGTTTGTTTTAACATAATTGAGGTTGTGTGTTGTTTTTTATGTTACGTTGGACTAACATTACATATTACGTAATAGTAGAGCGTCGATAATTCATACTAATTGATGGATCGAACCAGTTCGGATTCTCGAAAATACAGTACCTATACAAAAAAAAAAAGCATGGACGGGATACATAAGGGCGTTGCCTGCTTGGAGATTTCGGAGCTATTTCACGAAGCGAGTGGCATATTAACTTGAAGCCCCTAAGCAGTCTAAGTACTATCACACTTAGACCCCAATGTACGAAATAGAAATAGAGGGAATAAAATATGAAGTTCACCTTGAGAGGGCTCTTGTCTATATGCTGATAACTCTTTCCCTCTTCCTCTGACGAGTTTACACACTCACTTTAATATTTGCGCCTTGAAAACGTTGACTTGGCTTTTTAATTTCACTTTTTTTTTCTTGTTTCCTATTCTAGATATACATTTGTTACTAAGAAGTTTTTAAAAAAAATCTCTATCCTGGTAGAAAGATTCCTACAGAAAGTTTTCGTGACCAAGCCAAATAGCCTAAGTTGTAGCGGATTTATTTTAAAAAAAATTATTTAAAAAAACTACTTAAAGATTTAAAAAAAAATTGTGACACACTAGGACTATTTTTAGAATCATTTAAGAATTTATTATTCCTGTTTTAAATGTTATACCCTTAAAACTCGGTGAGTAAAACGTAAATTCGTTTCGGGGGTTTGAGATATTTTCAACTTTTAATTCACACTATAATTTTATCAACCTCTTTCCAAGCAAATGCGGACACGTTTATTCTAGTAAACTTCGTCACTACCCACGCCACAGTCTTAAGCATTTAGGTTAACCATCGCGTTAAATCATTTGATCTTATGGAAATATTTCACAAGATGAATAACTCTTCCAGAACTCTTACGCGAACTCTAAATTTCTCCAAGCACGTGGCAAACAAATGAGCTAGTCGTTTGCGCATGCGCATAAACGTCCGAGATTTCATTACTTTTTTTTAAAAATCTTTTTTCGGTTGCAATTCATTACGATCTTTTCCACCCTCTTGCTACCAAGTGGTGCAACCCATTCCGCCCTTAAGTACCTGTGAAGATTCCTTTTTTATCACCTCCCCCCACCCCTGACCTGACCCCTTTACCAGCACTAGCTCCATAGCCCCATTTTATTGAAGTAATCTTGAAGAATAAATTGATCTTTCTTTCTTTCTTTTTTTTAAAAAAAAGAGAGCTGTAATTGTCTAATGCTACTTTTCCTAGCATTAAAAAAAAAGAGAAGTATCAAAAGGTATCACATTTATTTTCTCTCAACTTTCTCCGCTTATTTTTCTCGCGCCATCACGCAAATGTTCTTCACTCAGCAAACTCTATGGGTAGGTTATAAGGGGGAAGGGGGGGGGGGGAGTTAGATGGAATATCATATTTCACGCCAAATTTTCGACACTTCTGGAAGTGCACGCAATCTATGAAAGTGAACAATGGAACTACTTAACCTTATCTTAAAATCCATCTATCTCCACCCTGCTTTTCTTTTTTTAATAAATTCAATAACGTAGATATATATTTTTTTCTCTTAAGAGGATACCATCGACTTTGTGAAATAAGGGCTCATCTTTTTATTTTTTTTTAAGATCCCCGTCTATTGAAGGGGAATATCCTCACATTGTGCTATATTTCTCATGTGGATGACAGTTGTGTGAAACTTTAAAATCACTAAAGAATATTTTTTTTAAAACGCTTCGGTGGCCGCATGGTTTAAGGATTCACTCTTTCGCGTTAAAATATACTGCTGAAGATAAAGAGATCGGGGTTTAAATCCCGGTTGTGTCTACTGAGGGTGCGTTTTCCTAAATGGCTTCCCATTCTCTATCTCTCTCTCCACGCAAATGTGGTTACACTACTCCTAAATTCAACCTTCCTCATCTCTAACACATTAGCATTATATAATATCATAATAAAATAATAACTTAATAGTACATTTTTTCTCAAAATAGGTCCAAATTAAAAAAAAAATCAAATTCGTATCCAGGCACTGTTTAAAATACAAACAAAAAGGCGCGTCTATTTTATCCGGGAAATTGAATTATAAAGTATTAATAGTAATACTTAGCACTACGTCTTACTACCCGTTCGGGTTGTACGTTAAATCTAATGGGTTTAGAATTGGGAAGGTTGAATTTAGGAGTAGTGAACCCTCATTTGCTCGGAGGGAGAGTGGAAAACCATTTAGGAACCCCCAGTTTACCCGACCGAGATACAAACCTAGATCTCTCCGTCCTCGGCAGTCCAGCTCAACACTAAGCCTGCGTGTTGGCTAACTACGCTACCGAGGCGGGTTTTTACATAAGAGGAACTCTCCAATTTTGATCTTATCTCATCAACTATTTGAGATACGAAATAGCCAATCATTGCAAAGTTGTGGCACTATTATAAATACAAAACTGCTATCTGAAATATACACCGTATTTATAAAATCAATAGTTTCAGAGATATCGGCAGATATATATTTTTTAAATGAGGCCAATACAATTAATGATGCTCTTTGGCGAACAGATATGCTACTTTTCCCCTCGATTTGTTTCTGTAACAATGTTTACTAATTAATGTATGGTATTTGGTAGGAAACCCTTCACACCAGACGTTACTCTTTATTTGCCAGGTCACATGATATTTAAGGATCTAAAAATAGACCCATGTCCTGGCATTCCCCACATTCACAAGATGTCTTGTCACAAGTGAAGGAAGGGTTTGGTAATCAGATAAATCTGTGCCGGGACCGAGGATTGAACCCCGGACCCTCAACACAGAGGTCCGACACTCCACCCCTAGACCACCAGGTAACCTATATATATATATATATATATAATGTCGGGGAAGAAAATTGATTTAGGTGTTAGTGAAAAATCGACCATTATATACATAAAACACGGCTCCCAGCATTGATTATTTCATTTATTTACCTTTTGGAACACTTCCCGATACTTTTAAACGGCTGGAAGATCACATATAGCTGCAAACTACAGTAAGAACACCAAACAAACGTTGTGTTTTCTAATTATTACCTTTTGGGAGGAGAAAGGGGTGTTAAGACCGATAACTGTGGGCTAAGGAAACCAAGTTTGCCCCGGGCTGCGCGTCTGCTTAGGGCAGCCCTGAATACCCCAGTGTGTGTGTGTGTGTGTGTGTGTGTGTGTGTGTGTGTGTGTGAGAGAGAGAGAGAGTGGGGGTTGTACTAGAGGGTAAAGCTGTGAGGGAGAGGGGTAAAACCTTGTAAGGTCGACGATATAGTGTTTATGTGTGAAGAACAGCCGCCGTTGTAACCCCCCCCCTCTTCCCTCTATGATTGACAGCCTT
>CABEEJ010007504.1:0-30066 GCA_901482245.1 Timema douglasi | reverse complement strand
AAAAAAAAAGTTTCCACGCTCCTTTCACGCAAATGAGGGTACATTTCATTTATATAACCTTCCACATCCCTAAAATTCTTATCTTTATTAGTACATAAGTGTACAACTCGACGGATATTAAGAAGGGGTGTTAAAAATATATTTAAACGTGAAGCATCCCTTTTTGACAGTAATATTTTTCTATTTTCTTCAATACCGAAAGGAAGAATATACAATAATTTTGGAAAAATTTTAAGCTACTATCCCCCAAACTCTTTTAAATTCCAACATTCTCATTTTGAAATTTTAAGTTTTATTAGACTATCATATATGGTTTATTTACGTGCTTGCCAAATTTAATTTCTATTTTATACCGAAATAGTAGTGTTCTATATTATTTGTATCAATTTCTAATTTTTAAATTTTCCTGGCTTCAATTTTGAATTTTGACATGTTCAAAGGCAATTTATTCTTCGGTAATATCTATTGAGTTACGTGTTCAAATTATATTTTATATAGCCCCCAAAAAAATGTTTTTATATTAGTTTTAGAAAATTTTCCTGGTTCATTATTTTGAAATTTAAAGAATCAGATCTTAATGGTTGTTTGGGATGGTTCTTATACACACCTAAAAATCTCAATATTCTACCACACTGAAAAAAAATGTATTGCTTTAGTTTTACTTTGTTGTTGGAGTAATCATTTACACTACTGACACATTTCAATTTTATACCTCAGCAATTTTTTTTTAAATTAATCTCAACTCAATTCCTATTTTCCCTTTTAAAATTGTCAGTATTTTGTGGTTATTCATTGTGGTATATATGCTTTCTTGCAGAATTTAAGTTTTCTACCAAACATAAAAGTATTGGTCTTTATGAATTTTGGAAATTAGAACCCGACTCCTATATAAATAACTCCTATTATAAATTTTGAATTTTATGGCCCCCTCTCCCGCACACCTTCGGTTTCTCTAATTAAAGATTAAACATTTACTATTTACAGTCCTTAATATTTATTTGGACTGGAATTTTTTTCCTGCTTACCAAATTTCAGTTATCTGCCAATCTGGGAAATGGCTGTTTACTATTAGTATTTGAAATTTTGGAACCCTCCACCAATTTTTTCCCTATTTCTTTCTTAGGAAAATTTATTTTATCATTTGGAGTTGTTTCTCTAACTGATTGCAAACAACTTTCTATCGCATCTAAAAAGTTTTTTCCAACTATAGGACCGCTATAGCCCCAATTAGAAATTCTACAGTTTTAGATTTTTATGGTTATATACTAAGCAAATTTTCACTTAATCCCAAGCCCGATGGTTGGGAAAATACGCTTATTAGTGAATACATTAACGAGTTTTTCCTTTTATACATGTACTTTGTACCTTGTTATGATACACCAAATTAATATAATTTATGAACATAATATTCAGGCGTTAATTAGTTGGTTAGATATTCTTTAGCTCTAGATACCATTTAAACGCACAACATTCCATTGTTTTTTATATATAAAAAAACTGAAAAAGATGTATGTACTCTGTATTTGACAAATTGTATTTACACATCAAATACAATAGTCATGGGTTAGCTTGTAATTTAAATTAGTTACATAAATAAATAATAATTAGAGAACTCTAGGATTCTTTCAAATCTATTAAATGTGTGTGCATGGGTCAATTATTCATTGTGGCTTATATTATTTCGATAGTAATAAAATTGATATTAATTTGATGAAGTGTATAAATGATTTAAATTCTGTAAATAAGATAAATATTATTAGCATTATGTTTTGTTTTGAACATAGATTTTGACTTAATATTTTGGTGGTTTGTGATAAACGTGCTGACCAGAGGTAAATCTAGTTTATAATTAGAGTATTAACGATGTAATATATTTAATAATAATAATAATAATAATAATATTTAGCACCGCGTCTTACTACCCGTTTGGGTTATATGCTTTAAGTACTAATTACGCTAATGGATTAGGAATTGGAAAGGTTGAATTAGAGGAAGTGAACCAGCATTTGAGTGGAGGGATAGTGGAAAACCATTTAGGAAACCCATCCCCCCAGTTCACCCGACCGAGATTTGAACCTCGTTCTCCCCATCCTCAGCGGTCGAGCTCAACACGTCAAGCGCGTTAGCCAACTACGCCACCGAGGCGGGTTAATATATTTAAATAGCTCACACTATTAATTTCATACTAGTGAAAACATTAATGTAAGGAAACGATACAGTTATGAAAACTGGAGCCTTCATTTAATGGTGATCTAGCTCAAATTAGAACATTGTAAGTATATCTGAGAGGGTCAGCGATACTTAGTTAAGTCCTAATACCTGGGTAGCACGTATCAACCCTCTCTAATCAGCGTGTCCAGCCTTTGTGCCAAAGAAAGGGCTAGTGTAATAACAGCTCTATAGGAGCGCTGGGTATTAGCGTTGCGTTAATTAATTAATTGGAGGGTTCATTGGTCTACTGAGCAAGCCTCTGGCTTCTGGTTGCAAAGTTCGATTAGTCAGATCCTAACGATTACATTACTGTGTTGAATGAAGTCCTTAGGTTGAGTATCCTGTGCCCAGAGCAATTTGAGGTGATAATAACAATGTACCGGTACAAGGTCGGACGTACGGATAGTGTGCCGGACTCTGGGATTAGTCCGACTTGCATAGTCTGGTCCGCCGTTGGCAGGAATGTTGATGTCATAATCTCGGTCGGATATGGTAAGCTTAAAACAAGATGTCGCACTTTCACTTTCTCTCTCTCTCTCTCTCTCTCTCTCTCCACGTAAGTACGGGTACATTTATTCTAAATTATACCCTACACCTCCCTATTACATTAAAGAAAAACTTGATCGTGTGAGCCCACAAGTGGGCTACATCGACCGAGCGGCCGCCACCCCTAGCGATGAAAGTGCCAACATTTGCGGATAGAGGGTGTCATGTGGTCAACACCATGAACCCTCCAGTCATTAATCTCAGTTTTATAAACCGGAGCTGCTTTTTATTTATTTTATTAGATCTTCATTTTTTCCTCGTGGGTTTGATTTTGACCCCGTTTTAGATCCACTGCTTCACAGATACATTTTTGAAAGCTCGGAGGATCGAACACTAAACCTCTGTAGCTATAGCCAAGTATGACCACTATACCACCTACTACATTAACGTACTTAAATTTAAATATCCCAGTTGGGTTGTAAGTTGCAGTGCGAAAAAATAATAATTACGAAACACTAATGAAGAGCAATGGACAAACGCGTACTTTTTGGTATTATTAGTATAGTAATAATATCAGTTAGTATTTTGGAAAACCAACGTGATCGTGTGTAAGGTTTGAATGATCGTTACCTAGTTAACCTATTTTTTTAAAACGCTTTGGGGGGGGGGGGAGGGAGGGGGGCCTTGTATAAGGCAGGAGCTGATAACTGTTTTGAAATCATGGGTCATATGGATCTCAAAAATATTGTGTGCTGTTTAAAAAAAAACTATCGTGAAAAAAATTTCAAATTTATATTTATCGTATGTATATATATATTTTTTTAATACCATGTCTTAGTAACCGTTAGGGTTATACATTTATCTACTAATTACACTGATGGTTTTAGGGATTGGAGAGGTTATATTTAGATGAAGTGTACCCACATTTTCGTGAAGGGAAAGTAGATAACAATTTTGTAAAAATCACCTGGTAGGGGTAACACTCGGTGTATATTCGAACCTAAATCTCTCCCTCATTGACAGTCCAACTAATCCAAGAGTAGCGCCTTAGATCATGCGGCCACAGAAGTGGGTTTTTTCCTCATATAGTTTTGGGTCATTATTCTATTTTTATGAACACAATTATAGTTTGTTTGTTTGTTTGTTAAATTTTCTGCCGACCAATAAACTCAGACTGTGAGCTGTAGGTTTCTGACCACTGGTATAACACGCTGCACTTTTAATAAAATAATCTGCCAATGACAGGGAGATTTGGGTTCAAATCCCGGTAGGGTGTATTAAGATTGTTTTATTAAATGCCTTTTTCCACTCTACCTCCTTGCAAATGCGGGTACGCTTCTTCTAAATATAACATTCCTGGTCCCTAAAACAATTATCCTAATTAGTACATAAGTGTATAACCATAACGGGTAGTAAGTAAGACGTGAGGATGAAAAAAAAATCAAATAAAAAAAAGTATGTCTCTTGGTGTGTTCTCTACCGGGAAAGACAGAATTGTTCAGCGAGGCTTGTGATTTTGCCTTTCGACGACATCCGTATCAAAACTTTCGTTTTGCATTCCCTGTGATAAGAGAACCACGTGATTCTGTGGAAAGAGGATTTGTCCCAAGAGGAAGGTGAAAATAAAGTGTTTTTGAGATTTGGTCATTTAAGATATGACGGGCGCGAGGGAAAAAGGGGTAAAATCACACTACACCCATTTTCCAAGACAAATTTATATCCCAAACCTCATAAAGACAACGTCAAATCCTTATTTTTAATTAATATAGTAATAACAGATAGCTCTTTTAGCCATAATCTAAAGTTCATTAGAAATGTCTAACAAATGGAAAAACTAACGCTATTTGCGTTGAAATTGAACTATGCCAATTCTTTCCTTGTACACTTAATATGGGTCAGACACTTTATCTCAGTTGGTAGCGTGTCTTCCTACTGAGTTAAGGGTCCTGGGTTCGATTTCTGGCATGATTGAAAATTTATCATGACTAAAAACGTGAGTTTATCCTTTCACAGTGATAAATTGGTGGTCGGGGACTGTATGTTGTGCCTGTCCTAGTCTTAAGATAGATTATAAGGCATATGAAGCTACGACAGGCCTAAGCAGCCGGTGGTGGAAGATATAAGATTTGAATACCAAAAACTGACCTAGGCAACATTCTGGAAACAGTAGTGGATGTAAAGTATCTATTAATATCGGACATTACTATTATCGAAAATTATTTAGTTCTGAATCCTTATTCATGGAAATCTATATTTTAGATTTCTCCCTGATATTATTAGTAGGCAAGAGTTTTATTACATTTAAGGATTATTAATATTTCTTTTATTTTAGGTGTTTAACGTGAGCTCTCTGAACCGTCTGATTATATCAGCGTACGAGAATTTCTATGAATGAGAGCGAAAGGACCTACCAATTTTGCCGGGAAAGGTATTTTCACATACCTTCCAGGGTTCTTTCTCATGCCACAATCGACGTGGTACCGACGGTTCAACTTCCCCTCCGAAGGAAGTTGTGCTACGGATTATTATCGCCCAAGAAAAATCCGTTGACCTCAGCCGAGTTTGAACCCACGAGCACCGGATATTGAGGCGAGCACCTTACCCCAAGATTAACGATGTCGAATTCAAGCCCTACTATATATATTTTTTAATCTGAATATGTTGTTAGGAGAAATGAGGGCAAATCACTATATTTTATCAACACCATCAACACCTTAGTCCAGCTAGTAGCACATATACCTAGTGAGCTAACCATGGCGGGATTCGATTCCTGGACCGTCGGAATAATATAAAGATGGCGAAATTGAGATTTCACCTCAAACACAAATGAATGGTATTCGGGAGACTAGTTGACATGTCTGTTTTAGGTTAAGTTAATTTGAAAGTTATTATAATATCAGTATGCTTAGCAGCTAAATTTAAGGGATTACGATGGTAAAATACATTTAATTCATAAATTTAATAATATAATTCAATGTGGAAAAGATTTTTAAATTTGGAGTCTAGTATAAAGTCCAAAGATTAACTAGTATATAAAGGTATAAAACAAACCGGATTAAGTAATTTAAATTAGAATGAATTGACAATTTGGGAACTTCACTATATTTCCATCATAATACCAAAAGAGTTAAGAACATATTAATATAATATATGTTATCTCAATTTGGTATAAAATTTGGTACAGATATTTTCGAAAAATTTCGAAATAAAAATAAAATTAAATCCTCGGTCATCCTAATTTTAGGGACCTAATCAAAATTCTTATTTGGCTACGAGGTATGACCACAATTGTCATATATGATTATACCATTTTAATTAAACCCATCACAAGGTTTCAACTGTAACCCAAAATTTACACAGACAAACAGAAATCCAATACTCACAATTTTTTAAGTTTTGAGTTAAACAAAACGTCAAAAATTCTTCTTAATCTAAAGGGTAACATTTTTTTTTCAAGCTTACAAATTTTTTTATGAGAATGTGAAACAATAACTCTGGCCAAGTTTTTATCTAAAAGTTCTCTGGTGGTAAGTTGGTTGCAGACTTGTTACAGTTAAGGGGCGCATCATTTGACAACGTCGAGTAGCCCATGTCCGGGAGGGATGCCACCCGCTCCATGACATCACGTACTCCGTTATGTCATCTCAAACAGACAACAGATTGTACCGACATTGTTTCCTGAGAAGAGAATGTATCTTATAGCACACAAGTTGATGACAAAACGAGAAGAACGGAGAAGATACTTATTTGTAGAAACTTCATTGACCACCATGTTGCTACTACTACAGTAGCTCCATGGCTTCTTTGGTGCTGACTGACAGTTCACAGCTGAATTCTGACAGTCAATATTTAAGTATAAACCTAAATTTTGACCATCAGAAGTGACAGCTGCTAAACACATGTTTTTGCAGATCTTATGGTTCGGCGCAGGGATACATAATTTGGCCTGGTAACTTTTCAAAGCTGTCAGTCAGCACCAAAGAAGTTATGGGGCTACTGTAGCTTTGATCTTCTTATGAAGATCCAACAAAGTGACTGATAATTTTAATCGCCATGGGGCTGGTGTGAATCAATATTATTTAAAAAAATTTAACCACCACGTCTTACTACCCGTTTGGGTTATGAGCTTGTGTACTAATTACGCTAGTATTTTAAGGAATTAGAGAAATTATACCTGAATTTGCGTGGAGGATGAGTGGAAAACCATTTAGGGAAAAATCACCCTCAGGCCTCAGTACACCCGAAATGGATTATAACCTCGATCTCCCTAATCATCGGCAGTATAATTTACTGGGAGAGTAGTGCGTTAAACCACGCGACCACCGAGGAGGAAATGAGTCTTAATTATTATCTCTGTGAATGTATGTTTTGATAGTTTCAGTCAATTATTTCTTGTACACAAAAAAACTCAATTGTTAGAAAAATACTATTATTTAATTTTTTACTAAGAGTTTTTCTTATATCGGATTGTTTAAAATAGCATTCTAATCAATCTGTACTAAAATAAATGTTCTAACACTGAACTACCACCTACCCCTACTATTACCACCACCACCACTCCTCACCCCCACCATTACCACCTCCTTCTATTACCACCACCCCTACTATTAACACCACCCCCACCCCCTTCTATTACCACCACCACCCCTACTACTACCACAACCACTACTAGGTCTATAGTATGATTTTGCATTTATCAAAATTTCGATCTCAATTGTTTGGCGATCATACAACTTCTCATTTCTAGGGTTCGAGAAAAACTAAGAACTATAAATAAGATTTTAAAGTAAGTGTACAAAGTTGAAACAGGTCTAAACTTGTCACAAATTCATCATGAGTCACTTTTGCACGGAGAGAGAGTCACTATCTGGCAGAATGTTCGCGGATAGTCGCGGCCACCACTTGTCCGGAACAACAGGAACCTAGCTCCTGGGCTGGTTTGTTCCGCGTGGTTACTCGTTTAGAGGACTGTCACATGGATATATCATTTTATATTATCATTATTATTAGCACCACGTCTTACTACCCGTTCGGGTCATACGCACTCACGCTAATGTGTAATGGTAGGGTGATTGTGAGATGAAATGGAGGACCTACAGTTTAACGTTTCCGAACCACGGTGGAGACCTGGCATTCCCCACATTCCCAAGTTGTGATTAATACACGTCTTGTCAGAGGTGAAGGAAGGGTTTGGTAATCAGATAAATCTGTACTGGAACCGAAGATTGAACCCCGGACCTTCAGCACAGAGGTCTGACACCTGACCCCTAGACCACCAGGTCACCTATAATTTAATAACGGAGAGTTGCCAATAGTGGTGCCCTTAGACCTTCATTGTGAAGACACCTTGTTTGATTCTCACAAATATACCTTGGCAATTAATATAACACTTTAAAACGTGAAAGAAGCGTCTTAGGTTGGTTCAGACATGTTGAGAGGATGAGTGTGGATAGAGTGACGAGGCAGATTTATGAAGGTAGAGTGTGTGGATCAAAAGGAAGAGGTAGATCATGTAAGACCTGGATAAATGTGGTAGACGAATGTATATAAAATAGAAACATTAAGGCTTTTAAGAATACAAGATCATGTGTGACTCAGTGTATGGCTTTGGTTGTAGAGAATAAAGTATGCAAGGATGGGGAAGTATAGAGAAAGTTAAAGAAGATGGATTAAGTATGGATATTTTTTTTCTAGCTATATGCACAGTTTAATACCTGGTCCATAAGGAAGCTATATGATTAGCCATGTATGTGTCTACCAACACGTATGGGGGAGGTAATAATAGATCACGTAGACATTAGGAATGTGTCTGACAATGAAGCTGAAAGCTGGATTAATGGTAAATATATGTTAACTAAATAACTCTAATTCTACTTCAAACCAATATTTCACTATGTCATCATTGTTGTGCATTTATCGACATGCTTCGATTATTTTTTTTTAGGAAGAAGACCAGAACTCACGTGGAGGGTGATTGTAAGACCATTTAGAAAAAAGTCGTTACGTTAATTTAGAATTTGAGACTCAACCTTTTCATAACTTCAGGTTTTCATTATCAACAGGTTTATTATTAAAGTCTTCTTATTAAATTATTTTAAGTTCCAAAAAACATTCAAAAATTAAAATATTGCGTTTAGTCTTCCAACAAGTGTGGTCTTAGAACTAAAAGAAGAAAAAAATACTCGTCATCCAGAAGGCACATTAATAGTCCAACCTACCGAGGTTCGTGGGTTCAAACCCAACTGGATTCGAAGGATTATCCTTGAGAGATAAGAATACGTAGCACAACTTCCTTCGGAGGGGAATTAAAACCATCGATTCCAAGTCGATTGTGTCACGTAAGATAATCCTGGAAGATAAGTGAAAATACTGTTAGTGGCAAAATTGGTATGCTCTTTCACTTTCGATTATATAAATTCTAGTTCAGGTTAAACACTTATGGTTATAGTTACAATAATGTTTTTTTATATTAGGCAGGCTATATTTAGACGAGGTGCATCCGCATTTAAGTGAAGAAAAAGTGGAAAACCAGTTTGAAAAAAAACTCATTACACCCGACACAGATTCGAACCTTGAACTCCCCGTCCTCGGCACTCCAGTCTAAAGTGAGAGTCGCGCCTTAGACCATGGGGCCACCGAGACGTGTCAACCAAACTTTAACTCTGATAGAAGTTTTGACAGGTGCTCTTTGGCAAATGGCCGCTGCCATTAATCTTCAAACTTACCACAGATGAGAATGCGACCATGAGAGGAGAGGGGGGGAGGGGTTTAAGGGTGGGGTGTTGTAGGGGTACCTGTAACTTTGCCTGTATAATTGTTGAGCCTTCACAAGTAGTTACAAGCTCTGTCCAGGACGAAGGACGGACAGGTCTTTGTATTCTATATACTCGTACTTCCCATTGTGTCTGATGAAGGGGTAGGTTTTGGAATAGTTCGCTGTGTAATTAATAACTGATCCTTCCTTATAGTCTTGTTAGCTTCTTGAAGGAAACTTTTTTTCTTTTCTCACTGCTGTGCTAAAACTCGTGTAAGAAACCAGGAGGGGGTGTACTTTAATGAGTATACATTACCTCCTTGGTAATAACTAGCTGGCGTAGCACAGCTTTTTGGCAGTAAATAACAAAATATTTTTATTATTTATAAATGTGCACAGAAATGTGTAGACATAAATATATTTATAGTAATAAGTAGGTGCACAAATATATTTAATGTATTATTTGAATAAATTAATTTATGCACAGAAATATTTTTTTAAATGAGATGAACAAAATTAGATTTAAAATATATTGTTTATATCTAAGCACACAAATAGAATGGCAAAATTTGTAAGAAGGGATGAACAAATATATAATTGTATAAATAGATTAAGTTAGAAGTGGTGTAAAAATAAACACAACTATAGATATATGAAAAAATATATATTTATATGAAAAAATATATATTTATATATAAGATATGTATTTATATATAAAATATGTATTTATATACATAGATAATAACAAATTAATGTAAATATACAGATAACCGGAATAGCGCGTAAGTAGTGAGTCATATATATATACGAATATATATATGCCTCCCTACTTGTTATTCTGGGATATATATATATATATATACATTAATCGGGATGGGGCTTAGAGAATGTACCTTTATTTACTTGGAAGGAGAGAGTAAAACTATTTACGAAAAGAATACCCTATCTATACCCTAGTCGGGACCCAAACCCAACTACCCCACCATCATCAAATGAAACTTAATGAGCTTGAGATTTAGTCCATATGCCGACCGATGTGACCAAGCTAAGTGTTTCATTATTTGTAACATTGAATCAAATCAAGATGTGGCCGAAGGGAGTGCGATTAATTTTATAGTTTTTATAGAATGAAAATTTGTTGGCCAAAATAAATCAAATATTTCTCCAGTTGCAACGTAAAGTTTAGTTTTCTGCACATGCTAATATCAACAAATCTTTAATATATGTCAAGAGTGTCCTGGAATATTGTCAAAACTTTCTCTCTTTATTTAAAAAGTTTTGACAATATTCCAGGACACCCTTGACAGATTTTCAAGATCTGTTGATATTAGCTTGTGAAGAAAACTAAACCCTATGTTGCTACTGGAGAAATAAATTATTTATATTTGCCAACAAATTTCCATTCTATAAAAACTGTAGAATACTTGCGCTCCCTTCGGCTGTACCTTAATACACGCATGTAGTTATGTAAATTGTAGAATAAGTTTCATATACACAACAACAAAAAAACTGTATGTTTTGAAAATTACTATTGGATGACTGACTAGTTTTGGTTAAATCTTTTATTTCTGAACTAATTTGGGAATTTTTTGAAATTATAAAAAAAAAATGCATAAATAAAGATCGTTTATGTAGTCCAACATTTTCATATTACTTTTTTGTTGTTTTAATGGCTATACAGCTTTAATATAAATTGGGAAATTAATTGAAATCTACGTTATTATCTGGTTATATTCATCATAATTCTCATTTTCATTAGTTTCATAACATCATAAATTCAATTTCAATTAACTTTTATTTGAAACATTCTAGGAATATTGAAATATTGCGATACAATCGCATGCATATATGTTACGTAGTTATTTAATTTTAATATAAGCATGTATATTATAATCTGTACCCTCAAAACTTTTCAAACGTGCATGGGAACCACACAAATAAGTTTAACATTATTATGGTGACCTGGTGGTCCAGGGGTAAGGTGTCAGACTCCTGTGCTGGCGGCCGGGGTTCAATCCTCGGTCGCGGCAAAGATTTTTCTGATTACCAAACCCTTCCTTCACCTCTGACAAGACATCTTGTGAATGTGGGGAATGCCAGGCCTCCGCCGTGGTTCGGATTCCACGTTAAACTGTAGGTCCTTCATTTCATCTCACAATCAACCTACCATTACACATTAGCGTAAGTGCGTACAACCCGAACGGGTAGTAAGACGCGGTGCTAATAATAATAATAATAATAATAATTTTAACATATGATTTCCAGATAGAGCATACTTTAACAGTCCCGCGGGACATTCTTGTTACGTGGGCTATCTACAATCTAAGGGCTTTGAGCTTTGGACATTACGTCATAGATATAATGTTTCTATGTTTATTTGCTTTGTTGGCACCACGTCTTACAACCCGTCTGGGCTATAAGCCTATGTACTAATTTACCTAATGATTCAAGAATTAATAAGGTCTAATTGAGAAGAAATACACCCGCACTTGAGTAGAAAACCATTTTAGGAAAATACCTCAGTACACCCGACCGGGACCGAAACCCGATCTCCCCGTCTACAGCAGTCTAGTCCAAGACGAGAGTAGTGCGTTAGACCACGCAACCCTCTAAGCGTGTTCTCTATTGTACTCAAACGTTTATTAACTATACCCCAATTTTCTTTTGTATCTGACAGCTTTTAAAGGTTATTTTCACGTATTCATACGTCAATTTATGTAATTTTAGCTTTTATTTTATATATATTATCAATATTTATACAATTACACTAATTATATAATAAAATGTTATCAATGTTAAACCCTCGCTCCACCCCCCAAAAAAATGCTACTATTTTCTAAATTGTGCTTCAGATGTCAATTCATAAGAAAATAAAAGTACATCTCATCTCCCCTCGAAAAATAGTTATCGGTACTCTCTTGGCTGGGCTTTGGTACGGCTTGGGCCTTACTTGGTCAACTGGCGGAGGCCTGCGGATGTATACATCAACTACCTGCCAGGGAAACGACAGAACTCTCACTTCCAGGACAAAGTGAACAACAGATGTAAATGCAATTATTATTAGCACCGCGTCTTACTACCCATTCGGGTTGTACGCACTTACGCTAATGTGTAGTGGTAGGGTGATTGTGAGATGAAATGGAGGACCTACAGTTTAACGTGGAATCCGAACCACGGTGGAGGCCTGGCATTCCCCACATTCACAAGATGTCTTGTCAGAGGTGAAGGAAGGGTTTGGTAATCAGATAAATCTGTGCCGGGACCGAGGATTGAGCCCCGGCCGCCAGCACAGAAGTCTGACACCTTACACCTAGACCGCCAGTTCACCTAAATGCAGTTGAATGCATGGATATTAAAAATTAGTAAAATATATTGTTTAGGATATATACAGGACAAGGGGGTGTGGGGGAATTAGATAGTAGTGGAATATTATTTTTAAGTGTAAGTTAGGAAGTCACTCGACCAGAATCAAGCCCCGGTCTCCCCGTCATCAGCAGCCAGTCTGTTGAGAGAATAGGTGACCTGACGGTCTAGGGGTAAGGTGTCAGACCTCTGTGCTGGCGGCCGGGGTTCAATCCTCGGTCCCGGCACAGATTTATCTGATTACCAAACCCTTCCTTCACCTCTGACAATACATATTGTGAATGTGTTAAATACCAGGCCTCCGCCGTGGTTCGGATTCCACGTTAAACTGTAGGTCCTCCATTTCATCTCACAATCACCCTACCATCACACATTAGCGTAAGTGCATATAACCCGGACGGGTAGTAAGACGCGGTGCTAATAATAATAATAATAATAATAATAATAATGTTGAGAGAATAGTTTCTTAGATCATGCAGCCACCGAAGCTGGTCGTATATAAATTTAATTATATATTTATATCTATTGCTTAAATATCACACTTATCAAACCTTAAGGGACACAACTGGAATCAGGCGTGCCAACCGCTCACTATTTCCTATTTGGTATGTCATTATCCACCCCACGTCCAACCCCTACCTTTCCCAAACAGTTTCATAATTTAATAATGTTTGTCATGTATTCTATTTATTTAGCCTCGACGAGTTCAAAGCACAATAATTTGTACTTGCTAACACAAACACAATGCGTCACGTGATACATGTAGATAGATATATCTAAAATGCGTAGCTGCTATATAACATTTTAAAGCTATATGGTTCATTAAAACACAGCATAGTAACAAAAAAAATATACAGGCCTTACAAAAACGCATTAAAGCGGTAGGTTTACTCCATTGTTGAAACGGACAAAGGAATGGTAGGATGAGGGCTTTAGTCATTATAACAAAATGAAACAAAAAAATTAAACAAAATAAAGAAAATGAAAAAATTTGTAAAGAATGAAAGAGTGGAGTTGAGATGATTACATAATAGAGAGGTTTTTTCCCCATGCATAGCTCAGGGTTTGGTAAATATTTTGTAATGTCAGGTGGTATATTCAATGGATACCCGTCAGTAGGCCTAAAGTCACTAAAGTGTGTGCCAACTGACCTTTAGATCAATCGACTCTAGACCAGCTGATTCTAGGCCAGATGATTTATGTTCAACATTTCTATGCCAACCGACTTTAAGCCAACTGCCTAACTGTGTTCGTTAGAATTTTTAGGCTAAATAATTAATTCAAATAATTTTAGTTCAACATTTTTAGGCCAAATGACTAACCCACTTTACTCCAGGCCTAATGACTTTCATTCAACACTTTTAGGCTAACTAACTCTAGGCCCACTGTATTCGTTCAAATATTTTAGGCCAAACGATTCTATACCAAATGTCTTTCGTTCAATATTTTTAGGCGAACTGACTTTAGGCCTACTGCCACGTCACCGATTTGAACTGATTGATCAAATATGATGACGACATGAGAGTATATGGTGACATGAGAGTATGATGGTAACAACATGAGAGTATGATGGTAACAACATGAGAGTATGATGGTAACAACATGAGAGAATGATGGTAACAACATGAGAGTATGATGGTAACAACATGAGAGTATGATGGTAACAACATGAGAGTATGATGGTAACAACATGAGAGTATGATGGTAACATGAGAGTATGATGATAACATGAGAGTATATGGTGACATGAGAGTATGATGACAACATGAGAGTATATGGTGACATGAGAGTATGTTGACAACATGAGAGTATATGGTGACATGAGAGTATGATGATAACAACATGAGAGTATATGGTGACATGAGAGTATGATGATAACAACATGAGAGTATGATGATAACAACATGAGAGTATGATGATAACAACATGAGAGTATGATGATAACAACATGAGAGTATGATGATAATAACATGAGAGTATGATGATGACAACATGAGAGTATGATGAAGACAACATGAGAGTATGATGAAGACAACATGAGAGTATGATGGTGACGTGACATGAGAGTATGATGGTGACATGACATGAGAGTATGATGGTGACGTGACATGAGAGTATGATGGTGACGTGACATGAGAGTATATGAGTATGATAAGAGGTTGCATCCCAGATCTAATTCAGGAATCCAGAGTTCCTACCTTGTGAGAAGTAGCGGGGCCATCTCTATATGGTCTAGTTATCAGAGTTACTTAATACCGATCGAGGGGTCCTGGACTCGATTCCTGGCGCTTGCAGATTTTTCTGTGAACCATTAGGTCTGAAATAGGGTCCAACAGCCTCGTGAGGACAAATTATGAGTTACTTAAATAAAGAAGTAGCAGCTTCGGTCTAGAAATCTGAGATTAACGGATAGAGGTTTATTTGTGCTGACCACAAGACACCTTCTCTCTGAAAATGTTAGCGGTATAATTTGTTTTATCAGTGGTGGGGCGTTTAGTGTTACTGGCGGTAAGCATTTTTAACCTAAGTTGGGCCTATTAATTGTTATCGTCGCTCAGAAGAACACTCATTGGCCAGATATCAACGAATTTACATTACAATGCAAGATATGTCAGCCAAAATGTCAAACAGGCTAGCTATTAGGTGACACCATATCACAGGTACAGTTTTATCAAACTCTGCTTACCCTGGCAGCATTCAACCATAAGTCACTGACTGAGTCGACTTAGAAATATTTTATTTCATCTTAAAACTTTATTAAAATCTACTATCACCGTTTTATGTTCTTATATTAAGGTGTTTAGTTCTTCGAAAGTCATTATAATATACCTATTCCTCCCCTCATCATACCTTTATGTATATACTTATAGCATATATAAATATATATAAACACACAGATATTTATAAAAGATAGTCTACTACTATAAAATACAAAGCATGTTCATATTTTAATAGTTTATTAAAATATTCAAAATAAATTATGTTGCTTGTTCGCGTTTGTAGACTGAATGTTTTAATTTGAGTATTTGTTTAAAAACACTCTTAATTTTTTTTAAATAATTAAAACCTACTTTAGTGTCCGCATGGTCTAGGGCGTCACTCTCGCAATAGATTGGACTGACAATGACTGAGGTTCGGGTTCGAATACCGGTCTGGTGTACTGAAAGATGTATTCCTAAATGGTTTTTCCCACGCAAATGCGGGTATATTTCCTCTAAATATAATCTTCCTAGCCCGTAACACGATAGAGCAATTGGTACAAATGCGTATAACTTTAATAGGTTATGAAAATGTTAAAGAAACAAAGTTAAGATAAGGATAATGTGAAATTCTACCGAGAATTTGTCTGAATATATTATTTTGCAGCCTCTCCTTACCAGGAAGGACTAGATTAAACCTCAGCCCACTGATATAAAGGCAGGCTTAGTAACCTTGCGTCCAATTCTACGGGTAGAAAATATATATGTATTTTAATGTCAAATTATTTTCGAATACATTCTCTCTAAAAAATTTTTTAGTTTACCCTTTAAATGAATATTAATCATCCGAATGTAGTATAGTGGCGTTTTTAGGACCTATTGATTTCAGAAATATGTTTGACACAAAACAATAGAGCCAGGATACAAAAGGATTTTTTTTTGTTTCAATTAATATTTCAAATATGGGTTAGTTAAATTATGCATACTACTGAAAATACCATTAGGTATACAACCACAGTAAATATGTACTGCATTTACTACTGTAAAATGTGTCTTTATATAATAATTTTTGTCCAATAATGAATTCTAATAACCGTCAATTAAAGAATCTTTGTCCAGACCAATGTAAGAGTCGTGTTTGTTGTCCATTTAAGAATATTTGTCGTTGTATATTGCAAAATCCTTATTGTTGTAGATTAATGAATTCTTGTTGTGGTCTATGGAATAACTATTGTAGCTGTTCATTGAATAATAGTTGTGATCTATTTAAGAATCTTTATTGCTGAAAATTAGAGAATTATTGTGTTTGATTCATTGAAGAAACTACGATTGGGTTCATAAAATAATTTTTCGTTCACTGAATAATCTTTGTCTGATAAATTAAAGTGATTTTAGTTAATTTTTTAAAAAATTTGTTGTTCAAGGAACGATTAATATTGATTTTTGTTTGAAATAATTCTTGTTTTATTTAAATGAATAATCCTTATTGTGGTTAAATGAATAATTCTTGTTGTTGCACATTAAACAAGCCTAGCTGTAATTAATTGAAAAATCTTTAATATAATTAAACAAATTATTATTGTTGTTGCCCATTAAATAAACTTGCTGTAATTAATAGAAAAATCCTCAATATAAATACATAAATTATTCTTGTTATTGAAATTAACTAAGCTATGTTGTCTGTATTTGAATAATCCTTGTTGTGGCTCAGTATTTAACTTGTTCGTTTAAAAATCCTTCTTATGTTCGATGAAATAATCCTTGTCGTTGACCTCGGTGGCCTTGAGTTAAAAGAGTGCTCGCCTCAGGACCGATGATCATGGATTTAATCCCAGCCGAGGTCGATGTATTATTTTTGAGCGATAAAAATTCGTAGCACAACCTCCTTCGGGGACGGGGNNNGGGGGGGGGTGTAATTAAAACCGTTGGTTCCATATCAATTGTGGCATGTAAAATAATTCTGGATGGTATATGAAAATACTTTTCCCGGTAAAATTGGTAGACCCTTTCGCTCTCGCTCATAGAAATTCTCGTGTTCTGATATAATCAGTCGGTTCAGAAAGTGCACCTTAAATACTTAAAATTAATAGGATAAAAGAATAACAATCCTGGTCCATTACATTTGAGCTTACATTAATTAAACGTTAAAGGTTGTTTTATTTATTTTTACAGAGGTGGTTTTCATATCCTCGGGCTGATTAGGCAACATGTCATACAGACGAGTATCGCAGTGGAGGACTACGTTGAGAATAAAGGGGTTTTTATTAAACACGGCTTTTATTCACCCAAACCAATAGCTCTTAGTTTAAACAATAAGGATTTTTTTTCCCCCTTTCTCTCTCTCTCCTTCGAAACACAGAATCCATTATTTCATCTTCTGCAGTAAGTGTGAGGAGTGAAGTGATTTCACTTACGCTAATGACAGAGTGATTGTGTCATTTTGTTACTGTTCAGGATTCGCACAATAGAGGGAGCCACTTCCAAACACAATGGGACATCTTCCTTGTTATAAATGAAACTATGGGGATGTCATATTCAACTTTAAAGGAAAATGGAAAAGTAATAAGTTTTTTAATGATAAATATCTTAATTAATGGCTTCCAAAATTTACCACTTAATAGGTTTATCAATCCCCTGTTTTTTTAACGCCAGGTCTTACTATCCGATCAGGTTATGAGCTTATGTACTAATTACACTAAAAGTATTATGGTTTAGGAAGGTTATATTTAAAGAAAATGTATACACATTTGCGTGTAGGGAGGGTAGAAAACCATTTTGGAAAATTGCCTTATTACACCCGACCAAGATTCAAACCTCGATCTCCCCGTCATTGGTAATATAGTCTAACACGAGAGTAGCGCGTTAGACCACGCGGCCAACGAAACGGGTTATAAAAAGATTGAAATAACAATAAAAGTGTTTATCCACTATGGTGGCCACGTGGTCTAACGCGCTACTCTCGTAGTAGACTAGGTTACACATAACGGAGAAATATAGGTTCAAAGCTCGGTCGTGTGTACTGATGGTGGTTTTTCCAAAATGGTTTAGCACTATGTTTTTTCAAGCGAAAATCGGGAACACTTCTTCAAAATTTAGGCTTCCTCATCCTTAAAACCACTAGCGTAATCAATACATAAGAGTATCGCCCGAACGAAACAATGTTCTTAAAAAATAAGTTTTATAATTTTATAAATTGAAATTTGACACTTGGACTAGGAATATTTTAATTAGTTGCAGATATAACCGTATTTAACAACCTAATATGATTTGGTATTTAATCCATGCTCATTTAAAAATTATGTGTTAGATATTATCACAAGTATAAAGAAAAGATGGAATATTTTGTTAAAAAATGTTTTATGATAAAACGCTAAAAAATACTTGCGTATATTTTATCTCACCAGAAAGCAAACACTTACAGATATATATTTTTTGTGATTTTTTATAGATGTTTTAACATAAGGGATATTTAGCATCCTAATCCTTGGGGTGAATTGGGGAAGGTAATTTGATAAAATAACCCAAAACCAGCGAATATGTGGAAAAACCACAGTAATGAATCACATGTGGAAAACCACGGGTATCAGCCGCGTGTGGAAAACCACGGGAATCAGCCACTTGTGGAAAACCACGGGTATCAGCCACGTGTGGAAAACCACGGGAATCAGTCACGTGTGGAAAACCACGGGTATCAGTCACTTGTGGAAAACCACGGGAATCAGTCACGTGTGGAAAACCACGGGAATCAGTCACGTGTGGAAAACCACGGGTATCAGTCACTTGTGGAAAACCACGGGTATCCGTCACGTGTGGAAAACCACGGGTATCAGTCACGTGTGGAAAACCACGGGTATCAGTCACGTGTGGAAAACCACGGGTATCAGCCACGTGCGGAAAACCACGGGTATCAGCCACGTGCGGAAAACAACGGGTATCAGCCACGTGCGGAAAACCACGTGGTATCAACCACGTGTGGAAAACAACGGGTATCAACCACGTGTGGAAAACAACGGGTATCAACCACGTGTGGAAAACAACGGGTATTAGCCACATGTGTAAAACCATGGGTATCATCGACATATGGAAAATTACGAGATCAGCCACATGTGGAAAACCACGGGTATCAGCCACGTGTGGAAAACCACGAATATTAGCCACATGTGTAAAATTACGGGGATCAGTCATTTGTGAAAAAGCACAGCAATGTATTGCATCTGTAAGACCCCCGCGATCAGTCACACCTAGAAAAACATGGTGATGTATCACATGTACATAATCATGGTGATGAATTATATATGCGAAACCACCCATACTACATTAGGTCGAGATTTAAACCTAGCTTTCTTCCAAACGTAACCTGTTGGGGTGTATTGTCTGGTATCTACTATGGTGTACCGAGCATTTGACTTAGAAGTTATTTACTATACAGGGTGTATTTTAATTGGTATAAAATACTCTTTAACGGTCGTATTCTCATAAATAAAACATTACTAAAAGTTCTAATGAACTTGTGTCTGGAAACACCTAGTTTCTGAGCTAGGAGGAATTTTATTGTTCAATCAAGAAACAACCCAACATAAGTAATGTAGTTAAACCCGACAACACACATACATACATGCATACATAGCTGATAACTTCGTTACAAGAAAAGTTCAACAAAAACAAACAAAAACGCAAGAGGGGAGGACATTTTTTTTACAAAAAAAATTGTTCAAAATTGTGTCACGTTTCAATGCATCCTTTCTATTATAATTTCTTAATATTTGGCTGATGGGAATACAGCCCTAAGAATATTTGACACCCATTAAAATAAACCCTGTATGTATTAACCCAGGCACTGATACGTCACAAGAGCTTATAACCGGTCGATGTCGTTCTTTCGTAAAACACAAAACAAAAATAAAACATATTTAATAGGTGTCATCATATCCTGATCAAATTAAACAGTTTTAATTGTTTCCCAACCAACTGGTGTTTTCGCACCACCAATGATATACATGCATAAGGGGTTACCGCAGGAACAGAAACACACATACATTAACCTTCCACCCCCTCATACATACATACACACACACAAACACACACACAAACACACACAGTAAAAACTACATCGTGTGGAAACCAGAGGTAGTTGGCTACGAACAACTACTGATTAAAAACTTTTATAAAACTGAAGGTAATTTTTTTTTAAAAAGAAGGGGGAGGGGTTTAAAATGGAATAAATTGTGAAATGTAGAGGTTAAGGGGGTAAAAAAAAATTTCTACGGTTTTTACTCGTGACAGGGAAATATTTAAAGGAAATATACCGTTGCCCGAATCAGTGCGCAGCACAGAAACAATTATAATTCAATTCCAGGGAATTTTCCGTGCCTTTTAACCCCTCCTACTCACTCTCTATCTCTCTCTCTTTATATATATAAGGCTAGAAAAAATTATATATATGTATTTTTTCAAGCCCAGTATTTTTCCAGAAATGTGGTGCAGAACAAAAAAATCCTACAGGTACTACTAAATCATACAGATATATGGTTATTAAAAAAAAATAGTCCAAGTAAAATAATTTATTCTTGAAAATATAAGCTTTGAATTTAAATAAAAAATACAGATGAGACAAAGTTCAGGATATAGATTAAAAAAACAAACAAAAATTAATTATTTGGTTTGAAATAGGTTTGTATAACATGAACACATTGGCTTTAGCTCGAAATGTTGTTTATTTTCCCCTTGGTTCTCACGTAATAAAATACTCCTTTGGCGCGTATAGAGGCTATATTATACCCAAAAATGGATGTGCGGACACTGAAAGGTGTTGAGGAGTCCTCATTTAACAGTTTTCACATAGTCATCCAGGAGTGTAATGGTAGATTCCAAGCGGCCCAAGACTATAAATTTGATAACCCTTAACATAAATTCATAATTATAACTCAAGTGGCGAAGAGGATTATTCAATCTCGAGGCTATTTTAGCTACATTATTGATAGTTACGAAGCTATTTAGTCCACTTAAAAAATCAGATTCTACTTTCTACGGAAATTATAATACATACATACACAAACACATACAAACAAACATATTATTATTATTATCATTATTAGCACCGCGTCTTACTACCCGTTCAGGTTATACGCACTTACGCTAATGTGTAATGGTAGGGTGATTGTGATATGAAATGGAGGACCTACAGTTTAACGTGGAATCCAAACCACGGTGGAGGCCTGGCATTCCCCACATTCACAAGATGTCTTGTCAGAGGTGAAGGAAGGGTTTGGTAATCAGAGAAATCTTTGCCGGGACCGAGGATTGAACCCCGGCCGCCAGCATAGAAGTCTGACACCTTACCCCTAGACCGCCAGGTCACCAACAACAAACACACATACAAACAAACACACACACATACAAACAAGCATATACACATACAAACAAACACACAAACAAACACATACAAACACACAAACAAACACATACAATCACACACATACACACACATTCAAACACATAAACATACATACATACATATACTGCTTTAGGATTGAGGTCAGCACAGCCGGAGTGGGGAGTGAAGGCTTGTCATATGCTGGACCAATCCGTGGAGGGTGGTTGTCATAGCAACTTATGTACGTTGCCAGATTTCTTAACAGTCACCGAGTATGCTTGCATAGTAGTAACGCTCAAACTCCCGCTATGTGGCAACTGTGCTCCCCGGCCTACCCACCACGCGGATCCTAGAGCAGTTTAAATCGCAGCGTAATCAAGCTATTACCTTACGAGGTGTACAATAAACTGAATATAAATCAAAAAACAACAACAACTCCGTACTTAATCCATCCTCATTAACCTTCTTTACACTTATGTATCCTTGCATACTCCCTTCGTTTTAATAATATTCATACACATCCCTTATCCCCTCTTTTTCTTTTATTCTTAAAACTATTAATGTTTCTCTTTTCCACGAATTAGTATACAAATTTAACCACGTCTTACTTGGTCTACCCCTTCCTTTTCATCCACACACTCTACCTTCATATATTTTCTTCGTCACTCGATCCACACTCATACTCTCAACATGTCCAAAACAACGTAAGACGCTTCTTTCCCATCGACCTGTTGGATTCCCTTTCAAACCTTATTCCTTCAGCACCTATTCGTTACCGACTCTTCCATACGAGTTTTTTTAGATATCTCACATTCACCTTGATCTTGTTTAGACAGATGTAAGTATATTTTTAAAATATTAAAGTTTAGAATGAATCTTCCCTTGTCTTTGTGTAAATTACAAAACATAGTAGTATTCACTTAACAAATACTTTTACCCTTGAGTTAAGGAATTATTTATTAAAAAACGGAAGATTCATTAAATGCCATCGTATATCTTCAAAAATTATGTAATATGAGTGCATTCAGAAAGACACATTGGAAATTTTTATTAGAATTTAACAAAACAACCATTTATAATTGAATGCATAGCTTTATTATAGTTTAAAGAGCGAGCCCGATGCGAAGAGACCATTGGGAAGACCTGACACTGATGGGAGAATAATATTAGAATGGACCTGAAAGAGATGGGATGTAATGAGGTAGACTGGATAGAAATAGCTCAACTGAACTTAGGTATGTGTGGCAATGAATGTTTAATTTCCTAACATTATATAGTAAGCTTAAGCAGGTGGTCCAAATCAAACCAGCTGTTGAATATTCCATTAATTGCTGGTCTCACATGAAACATTACTGGTTGATGTGTGCACTAATTGGTTATTGGTTATTTCCCTCCCTCCATTTCCTCTATTGTATCCATTCTTGCTGAATGTTTAGGAGAAATTGCCACCCTATATCGAGGTACGTGTCACTTGTACCTCGCTGGCAACAGTAGCAGTGTGATATTACAGGAGATGTTGTGATCACTACCAACATCTGACAGTAGCAGAGTGATATTACAGGAGATGTTGTGATCACTACCAACATGACAGTGGCAGAGTGATATTACAGGGGATGTTGTGATCACTACCAACATCTGACAGTGGCAGTGTGATATTACAGGAGATGTTGTGATCACTACCAACATCTGACAGTAGCAGAGTGATATTACAGGAGATGTTGTGATCACTACCAACATGACAGTGGCAGAGTGATATTACAGGGGATGTTGTGATCACTACCAACATCTGACAGTGGCAGTGTGATATTACAGGAGATGTTGTGATCACTACCAACATCTGACAGTAGCAGAGTGATATTACAGGAGATGTTGTGATCACTACCAACATGACAGTAGCAGTGTGATATTACAGGAGATGTTGTGATCACTACCAACATGACAGTGGCAGAGTGATATTACAGGGGATAGTGTGATCACTACCAACATCTTGCAGTGGCAGTGTGATATTACAGGGGATAGTGTGATCACTACCAACATCTTGCAGTGGCAGTGTGATATTACAGGGGATAGTGTGATCACTACCAACATCTTGCAGTGGCAGTGTGATATTACAGGGGATAGTGTGATCACTACCAACATCTTGCAGTGGCAGTGTGATATTACAGGGGATAGTGTGATCACTACCAACATCTGGCAGTGGCAGTGTGATATTACAGGAAATGTTATGATCACTACCAACATCTTGCAGTGGCAGTGTGATATTACAGGGGATAGTGGGATCACTACCAACATCTGACAGTGGCAGTGTGATATTACAGGAGATGTTGTGATCACTACCAACATCTGGCAGTGGCAGACTGATATTACAGGGGATGTTGTGATCACTACCAACATGACAGTGGCAGAGTGATATTACAGGGGATGGTGTGATCACTACCAACATCTGAAAGTGGCATAGTGATAATACAGGGGAGAGAGTAATGGTCAAAGACAGACATTAGACTGATACAGGAGCTAGTGAGCTCACCTTTGACATTTGACAAATAATTTTAGGATCTAATGGGAGAATTACTTGAATTTTTTCAATGGACTACTTACGGTGGGAAATTAGGAAACACAAGCTAATGGCAGTATATTTGCAGTTTTTACAATAAAATCTTTTTATTAGTTAAAATAAATTAAATATTTCCCCAGTATAAATATAGAGCTTTATATTATTCACAATGTGACCACAACATTTCTTGAATATCTGTTGAGGGTGTCTTGAAATTTAATGACAACTTTTTCTCCTCATTTAAAAAGTTTGTCATCTAATGCCGCTATGCTCATAACAGATATTCAACAACTGTTGATTCCTACAGGAGACCAGACTGCGGGTGACGGGAAGATCGAGGTTCGAATCTCGGTCGGATATACTGAGGGCGATTTTCTCAAAATGGTTTTCCACTCTTCCTCCACGCAAATGAGGTAAGGCCATCAGTTATAATCTAAATATAGCCTTATTATTAGCACCGCGTCTCACTACCCATTCGGGCTATACACCTTTAATAATTACACTAATGGTTTAGTTATCAGAAAGTTTTATTTGAGAGGAAGTGCATCAACATTGGCATTTAGATTAAATGCACCCGCATTTGCATGGAAGAATAGTGGAAAAGGAAAAGCCACCCTCAGTGCACCCGACCGGGATCGAACCCCAATATCCTCGTCTTCTTCAGTCTAGTCCAACACGAGAGTATCACATTAGACCATTCTTCACCGAAGTGAGTTTATTCATAAATCAAATGTCCATCTCATGTAAATTTCTCATTCTCCCAACTTGGTTTATGAATATAATTCTGATTTTCTCTCGATATTAACTGCGATTGTCTATTCTACACTTCTTTTGTCAAGAACACCACAATTAGATATCATATTTTGAAAGTTGAAAAATTACACCTGGACACGGGAATCGAACCCGGGACCTTTGGCCTAGTACGCCAATGCTCTTACCACTGAGCTATACAGGTTAGAGGATTGGCATACTAAGACAAAGGTCCCGGGTTCGATTCCCGTGTCCAGGTGTCATTTTTCAACTTTCAAAATATGATATCTTGATGGAGAATTCCTCAATAAAAAGCATAAATAATAGCTTCGGCTATTTTATTCTTACCCGCCTCGGTGGCGTAGTTGGCTAACGCGCTTGTCGTGTTGAGCTCGACTGCTGAGGACGGGGAGATCAAGGTTCGAATCTCGGTCGGGTGAACTGGGGGTGGTTGTTCCTATATGGTTTTCCACTATCCCTCCACGCAAATGCGGGTTCACTTCCTCTAATTCAATCTTCCCAATTTCTAATCCATTAGCGTAATTAGTACTTAAGGCGTATAACCCGAACGGGTAGTAAGACGCGGTGCTAAATATTATTATTTGATTCTTTCACAATTAGATATGTTTCCACCAAAAACTGATAAATGGTTCTCCAAAGCTGGTCCCATCTGAGAACTGATCCACGATGCTTTGTTAACAGACTAACCACTAACCCCTCCCCCTTCCCTTTCCACTCATTTCACCGGGAGAGAATAGATCGCATGTGCCTCCCAATCGTAACATTTCAAATCTGGTTTGTGTAAGGAACGTGACTCCAGAGTAAAATATCCCCCCGATGTGATGAAATTACGAGTAGCACAATGGCCGACAGAGCTTATTGTTCGTGACTAGTTTAGTGTGGTTTCTAGGATGGATAGACCGCGTGGTGTGCTCCCGTGCTTATCCTGTTGGATTAAGTAGGATTGTAGGTGACCTGATGGTCTAGGGGTAAGGTGTCGGACATCCGTGCTGGGGGTCTGAGGTTCAATTCTCGGTCCCGGCACAGATTAATCTGATTGCCAAAACCCTTCCTTCACCTCAGAAAAGACGTGTATTAATCACAACTTGTGAATGTGTGGAATGCCAGGCCTCCACCGTGGTTCGGATCCCACGTTAAACTGTAGGTCCTCCGTTTCATCTCACAATCACCCTACCATTACACATTAGCGTAAGTGCGTATAACCCGAACGGGTAGTAAGACGCAGTGCTAATAATAATGATATAAAGAAAATATTTTCATAATTAAGAAAAAATCATTAATATGTATAGTATTGCGCGTCTGGGCTACATCACTCGTATCCCAGTTTACGGAAAAATTATCCAGTACTAATGTACCGTTGTCCAGGGTTTACGACCGAATGTACTAATCGTACATCCTTTCCGTGGAGGCTCTTTCCATGTCCTGATGAGATGAGGTGAGGGTGTTAAACCAGTGGAAACACTAACACCTAGCATAAGCTTTATTAACCAAACCCTGGTGACCTTTGGGGTAGTTACCCTTTCGATAAAAAAAATACCCATGGAACCAGCCGGAAATCGAAGCAAGGTCCTTTCCCTTCCTAGCCAGTTGTATTGCACTGACCACTGACTACACAAGGGGGCCAGTTTCATGAAAAGAAATAATATTTAGCACCGCGTCTTACTACCCGTTCGGGTTATACGCTTTAAGTACTATTTACTCTAATGAATTAGGAATTGGGAAGGTTGAATTAGAGGAAGTTGAACCCGCATTTGCGTGGAGGGAGAGTGGAAAACCATTTAGGAAAAACCACCCCCAGTTCACCTAACCGAGATTCGAACCTCGATTTCCCCGTCCTCAGCAGTCGGGCTCAACACGACAAGCGCGTTAGTCAACTACCCCACCGAGGAGGGTTTCATGAATAGGGGATATTAGTATATTTTTAGTGATGTTTAACACGAACTTTCACAGTTCTGAGCTCAGATAAAATGTAAATAACATTGACCTATCCTTCCTAAAGGAAATAAGATTATTATTAAACAAGGTGGTAAAAGAAACTTCTAAGATATTATTGGCCATTGTGTTAGCGACTTTAGAACTTCATAGCTGCGAATCTCATATTAAAGTATCGCATAATAATGAGAATATTTTCTGTCAGGTAGAATATGTTGGTATTCGGTTGATCATTAGAAACGATTCAAATTCGTATCCATTCACACAATTTATTGCTAGCCCAAAAATGGAAAATGTGGGTTGTTGAGTAGTTCTTTGTCACAATGATTGCATTTTAAGATAAAATATTTCATTTCGTTAAATATTATTAAATATTAGCGTATGTATTGAGAGTAATAATCCCACATTGTACTATATTATTATTATTATTATTATTATTATTATTATTATTATTAGCACCGCGTCTTACTACCCGTTCGGATTATACGCATTTACGCTAATGTGTAATGTGTAATGTAATTGTGAGATGAAATGGAGGACCTACAGTTCAACGTGGAATCCGAACCACGGTGGAGGCCTGGTATTCCTCACATTCACAAGATGTCTTGTCAGAGGTGAAGGAAGGGTTTGGTAATCAGATAAATCTGTGCCGGGACCGAGGATTGAACCCCGGCTGCCGGCACAGAAGTCTGACACCTTACCCCTAAACCACCAGGTCACCGACCATAATAATGGTTTGTTGAATTGTAACATCTGGTGATGTTACATCATACCAGCCCCCATACTATCTTCAAGTCATACTACCCACTCCGTATGAAACCGCAATATTAATAGCCATATCTGAATGTGGGGGAAAGCCAGGCCTCCACCGTGGTTCGGATTCCATGTTAAGCTGTAGGTCCTTCCATTTAATCTCACAATCACCCTACCATTACACATTAGCGTAAGTGCGTATAACCCGAACGGGTAGTAAGACGCGGTAATAATAATTAAATATTTATTTTATAATACTAAAACTAAATTAATTCCGTAATAGTTTTAACTCACATACATATATAAATGTTATTAAAATAATATAAATATTATCCGCTTCGGTCGCCACGTGGTCTAACGCGCCACTCTCGCAGTAATTTAAACTGATGATGACAGAGAGAAGGTGGCCTGTAAAATTATTTCGGCTCATAATAATAATAATAATAGCCATATCAAACAAGAATAAACTCCCTGCAATTAATAAAATGTTTATGTACTTACCCTTTGTATCTTCAATACTGGACTGTACTCGCCGCGTCCTAAATCGAAAAGTGGGACGGGCGAAACTTGGTTTAACTGCATCCGATGAGCCAAGTGATTCCGATGGGACTAAGGAGTGACGCTCACAACAGTGCCGTAATTATGACTTACCTATCCCCTGCGGGAGAGACGGAGTCTTGCACCTGGACAGCGCGTGATTTGGGACGTCATCAACGTATATGGACAACCCCCCTCCACCCCTTTACAACCACAGGTGACTAGGAACACCATTCAAACCTGGTTATTCTGAATACGAATCGACTATTAAATGGGACGCTTTCAGCAGAAGTCATGTTCTAGAATATTGTATTAGACGTCGTCAGGATGAGCCCGGTCCTGGACATTTTCAGGATGTTTTCGTATTCTCTATATATTTATTTCATCGATATTATATTAATAGACTTGAACTATGGCGTGTTAAATTTTAAAATTAAAGTAACGTAATTATTGGAATAAACCTGAATAGGCAACGTAAATTATTTGCTAAAATTAATATTGTTTGTAATACTAAGTTTTGTAATGAGACACCTAATTCTTTTTGCCACCAATTAGGCGCTAGTGTCAATGAGGTCAATGAATATATCAAATTTCCATATTTTTAAACTAATTTTTGCTAGAAGTATTTTATTTTAACTGTATGAATTTAGCTGTTAAAAGTAAATTTGTTGAGCTCGACTGCCGAGGACGGGGAGATCGAGGTTCGAATCTCGGTCGAGTGAACTGGGGATGGTTTTGTCCTAAATGGTTTTCCACTCTCCCTCCACGCAAATGCGGGTTCCCTTCCTCTGATTCCTAGTCCATTAGCGTAATTAGTACTTAAAGCGTGTAACCCGAACGGGTAGTAAGATGCGTTGCTAAATATTATTATTAAAAGTAAATTAATCTTTTTGACGATATTTTATTATTTTGAATTGTTTCGTAAAATAACGTAAAATTCTGCTGATGGATTGATTTTAACTTTGAATATTTTCCAAATTATTTAATTTAATAATTATTTATCTAGAACTATTTTGTATGTTATATAGTTTTGATTAACAAGTCGGGATCTTGTTAACGTCCGTAGTTGTGCCAACATTTTAATAGCCCAATGGTAGTTTGACCTATGGATGTACTGTAAGCCATACTCTTGTGTTCCCCGAAATATCCATACGATATTAAATTTAACTTTCCTTTTTCTTTTTATGTCTGTATTAAATGTTGCTACAGACAAATTTCGTACTAATTGCAAAGATGCCCATTAGGTTCTTTTGTTTTAGCAAACAATAATTATCTCACTTGATATTTATAAAGTAATTTGTTCGGATAGTCAACACCTTAGGTTATTTTGTCAATATTCATTGTTGTGGAACTGACATTGTGTTGTTGTATCGAGTGATTGTCTCTTCCAGACTGACCTAGTTAACTTAATAACATGTTTCATGTGTGGAAACATTCGCATGATACATTTGTTTAATATGATTTTCAACACAAACCCTAATGGATTTTTGAGGCCATGTAAATTATTGTTTAAATTGTGATTTTATATAAAACTTTCATATTGTTACCAAATTATTATTATTATTATTATTATTATTATTATTATTATTAGCACCGCGTCTTACTACCCGTTCGGGTTATACGCACTTACGCT
>CABEEJ010007503.1:0-28397 GCA_901482245.1 Timema douglasi | reverse complement strand
ATATATATATATATATATATATATATATATATATATACCTCCTCATTGCTTATGGTGCAACTGAAAAGGAGGCTCGTGACACTGATTGGTATTCGACTTATATCTGATTTCTGATCAAGCCACTGATTGTTGTTTGTGCAACCATCCCATAATATACGAGTATTATAAATTTTAAAACTATTCAACTCTTCCTGGTCGTAAAGTGAACCTGTTATCTCTATTATAACACTTTAATAACTGACTTTTATAACCTCCCTTATTATCTCTAAGAGTACGAAAGCAGACATTATTAGTCAAAGTGACAGAACCTACCGCTGGGATATCGTTCCAGCATGCGATGTTAAAACGGAACATAATTTATCGTGGTGTGTTCTAGTGACTGGCAGAGTGTGTGTGTGTGTTGAAATATTCTAGGTCGGATCTCCTTCTAGAAAAAAACACAAAAAACATGACCTCGAGGGAGGAGAAAAATAGTTGAGAACGTTTTCATCAGGAGAGTTGATCTGCAAATTGGTCACGACTCTTGGAAATCATTTCTCGCTCGAAGATCTACAGCTCACATATTCTGTCTTTCTCCCACACACATCTACATATTATATACATATCTTTCACTCTAAGCTCTCTCGTTCTCATAGAAGTTACACACACACACACACACACACACACACATACATTATATATATATAAAATCACACACGCACACATATATTATATATATATATAATCACACACGCACACATATTGTAATTTCTCTCTCAAACACACACTCATATATTACACATACATATAAAATAATACTAATAGAATAGTAATATTTCATCAATGTTGACCACAAAATGTTTATCTTTTCTATAAGACTCTTCATATAAAAATGGAACTCTATTTATAATAATTACTAGAAATACCACCAAAGCGACAAGTTGGGGTTTATATAATCCAATTTTTATAGGAACGGCCCTTCAAAAAATATAAACTAGTATTTTTTAGGGTAAAATTGATAAATTTTACTATTTTATTAGTGTTAATTTATAGCTATTTATAGTAACTATTAAAAGTGACAGTTGTCGATCATATGACTTGACATATAACTACGTCAAAGTAGATTTAGAAACTATTCTGTCAGATAGGGTTCTTCCTATTAAAAATGGACTGTGCCACTGGCCGAACAAGTTGTTGTTATTATATTATATTATATTGAAGTTAATTACACCTTATTAAAGTCATTTTCCAATATATATTTTATATTTTATTTGCGAATAGCACACTACGGGATCTAAATATTAAGTTTACAGGGTTGATAAACTTTGTAGATTTTTAAATTCCCTGATTTCTCCAGTTCTTTTAAAAATAACATTTCCTGGTATTCCATATGATATTAAATAAATATTTCTTATTATTCTATCTATTTTTTAATAGAACTCTTGATGCGTGAGTTATTAAAGACAATTATGATAATGGGTCTACCTATTATTAATAGGTGTTCTGCCTTACGAAAGGTAAATTATTTTTGTTGGTTAACTTAGATCACCAATGCACCTTGTCCTCTTCCCCCATTTTTCAGCTGCCAGAATTTTCTTCTTTCCTTCGTCATCCAATATTTGAACCCTCCTTCTTCCTAAGCTCCTCTTTCCCTCAAACTTTCCTTCTCTGACGTCGTGCAGAATACAGTTTCACCTAAGGATGTGTTCGATCCAGTTTGCTTTGCGCTTTACCTAAATCACATGAAATGAAGCTAAAACGAACAGTTTACCTTGACTTTAACACTTCTATTCCACGATAATAATATCATTACAGGTTACCTGGCGGTGAAGGGTTAAGGTGTCAGACTTCTATGCTGGCGGCCAGGGTTCAATCCTCGGTCCCGGCATAGATTTATCTGATTACCAAACCCTTCCTTCACCTCTGACAAGACATCTTGTGAATGTGGGGAATGCCAGGCCTGCACCGTGGTTCGGATTCCACGTTAAACTGTAGGTCCTCCATTTCATCTCACAATCACCCTACCATTACACATTAGCGTAAGTGCGTACAACCCGAACGGGTAGTAAGACGCGGTGCTAATAATAATAATTATAATAATAATATCATTACAAATAAAATCTAAGGAATTCAAGGTTTTTAGAATCCCCCAACCTGACCCTTACTATCACACTAAGTTCCTTGAACTATGCAAGTTTTTTTTACTGCTTCAGTGTTCGTATCAGTCCTGATTTAAATCTAACGTTAACTAAAATTATTATACCTAACATATCATATAATTTTAATATATTAATAATAAATACTTAAATAAGATTATTTCCACGTTACTGATTCTAGTCTTGCCCATAAATCATCTTTAATTTTGTGTTTAATTTTTCAATGCGTCTAAAAACCCGTTAGAGCCCCAAGCAAATATGTTAGTTATGATAATGCGAGAAGGATAGTAGACCCCTATAGGTATAATTTAGAACAATGTGACTATATTTGCGTAAAGGTAGATTAGAAAACTATTTATTTAAAAACACTTTCAGTACACCTGGCTGGTAATTGAACCCCGATCTTAATATAGCCTGTAAGCTAGATTAAATGAGTTTGACATTTAGACTGCTAGGACCCCAGTTTGGGTTTTAAATTAGTAACATAACGAGAGGACACAGGAATAAAACCAGGAATCAGTGGATACCATTGTTTTAAACCGTTAGGGCCACAATTCAGGTTTAGGAGAACATCTCACAGCCGATAATATGGGATATTAGATATATTATTATTATTATTATTATTATTAGCACCGCGTCTTACTACCCGTACGGGTTATACGCACTTACGCTAATGTGTAATGGCAGGGTGATTGTGAGATGAAATGGAGGACCTACAGTTTAACGTGGAATCCGAACCACGGTGGAGGCCTGGCATTCCCCACATTCACAAGATGTCTTGTCAGAGGTGAAGAAAGGGTTTGGTAATCAGATAAATCTTTGCCGGGATCGAGGATTGAACCCCGGCCGCCAGCACAGAAGTCTGACACCTTACCTCTAGACCGCCAGGTCACCGACTATTAGATATAAAAGATCCCAATAGAACCAAAATGTACCCTCTTCGATGACCGTATGGTCTAAAACGCCACTCTTGCAATAAACTAGACTTCCGATTACAGGGAGATCGGGGTTCTAGTACTGACAGAGTGAAATGAGCTTGGTTTTCTACTCTCTCTCTCCACGCAAATGTGGGTACACTTCATATAGATTGAATCTTCTTTATCCTTAACTCATTAGCGTAATTAGTACATATGGCTATAACCGAAGATGTATTAAGACTCGTTGATAAGAAAAAAAAACAATTTTGATTTAAGTGCGGTCTTCTGCATATTTAATTTGGTAGCAGCAAAATTGATAGCCTATTAGTTTAACAGTTTTTTCACTTTAAGCATAATTATTTTTTAATTTTTGTTGAACATTTTAGGAACACGTTAAAATGCTGTCACTGGTCCAAATTCTACGGTGTTTAAATATAAGAATACAGAATACCAGACTATGAAGTGACGCCTGGTTCGGACTGTATTATCTACCTAAACTAGGTGCTATCCACGGGATGAGACTGACTCTTCTAAGTGCAGACACGTTGATTACATTTATTCAATGTTATTATCAATATAGTCTGTTTACAATTAAATATTGCGAGACGTAATCTCTACTAATAGAAATTAAGTAGAATAAATTTAAAAAAAGGAAGCAATAGACAAGATCATGTCGATAAATAAAAGCTTCGCAAACAAATGATATTGAGGTTACATATCTGACAAGCGGGTGAGACTAATTGTATAAAAAGCATTTACCAATGCCAAATTTGGTTGAGATCCATTCATCAGCTCAAAAGTTATTAATGAGGGGATGTTAGGGGAGACTCACACAATACATATATGGTCTTCACGTTAGTTCCTCCCCCCCTTGCATAGCATAAAAATGCTAAAACTGCTTCATATCTCACCCAAGGACCAATTTGTTTACTGTCACATTAGTTACTGTCACTAGTAGAGGATTTTAGTATATGTTTCTTATTTACATGTGTATATGATAATTCTTTAGGTTTATTTATGAAGGAATATGGATACAAAGTATGTGTGTATATATATTTTGTTCGAATGTGTCTTGCATAAATGATTCGGATATAGGCCCTACTATGTATTATAAAAAGTGTGGAGTCCAGCCTCCCGCTGAGTTATTTCAAGGTGTTCCAGTTAGGTTAGTTTCAAATGCTAACACTCCCACAATAACACTTGGAAATGAGCCAATTCATTATTCTTAGTTAATTTTATCTTGTACCCGGTGTTGCCATGGTAACGCGTTTGTTTGCTTCAAACAGATAAAAAAAAAGAAGAAGATATTCGTCTTAGTTATTCCGATTACATTTTTAATGAATTTTAAAATAAATCTAGTCAAAATCTTGAAATTCCAGCTTCGAGGTGTACATGAGACTACTAATTTTTAAAAATTGCAGACCTCTGCGTATGGTAGATATTGCGCAATACTCATGATAGAAGACAGACAGACAGACAGACAAACAATATAGACTATGCGTATTTAGATCTATTAGGACTATTAAAAAATTATATTAGTTTACTCAGGCTCGTATTTAAAGGTGGATGAGAGGGGCCAGCGCCCCAGTGCCTTCACACCTCAGGGCCTCAACAAACATATTTATGAATTTACGAATAAAATAAAACTATGTTTATTTTCATAATATTTAGATTATTTTCCATCCTCATAGCAAAAAACAAATTAAATAAATATTTTTATTTTAAACAAATATAATCTACTATGATACCTATAGTTGTGTATTTAAATATGGTTTAAACATGGATCTCTTAACAGTAAATTTTTCAAAGACAAAATTTGTAATAAAAAATGATAGAATAGTAGGAATATAATAGAACACAAATAAAGGTAAAAACACAAACATTTACACACACACAAATTTCAATATTTCAAAAGACTACTACTATAGTATCGTCCTCAGGAAGTAGTAGTAGACTTAAATAATTATGTGTTAGGCTTTTAAGTTTTTTTTGTGCTCTATTATTTCTTTTCTATTCTATCATATTATTTATTACAAATAGTTTTTGCTCAATGCACTTTATTTTATACATATTAAAGAAAAAAACTATAATATTAAACAGTTGGGAATAAAGAACTTGTTTAACGTTGGCGCCTCCAATTTTTTACAGCCTACGGGCCTCCACAGCTGTAAATCCAGCGGTGAGTTCAAGCATGGAGTTTAAGAATTACTCTAAAGATGTGCCAGTATTCTCTTGAAGAAATAATTATTAGAAATCTATAGTGGAAATGAAAATGTATAGAACCAAACACGGTGTACCCAGCTGGGGCTCAAACCAAGAAATGATCTTCGGGTCAGACATAATCGGGAGACATTATCTTATACAGTAGCCCCATGGCTTTTTTGGTGCTGACTGACAGCTCACAGCTGACTTCTGACAGTCAACATTTATGTATATACCTAAATTTTGACTGTCATAAATGACAGCTGTTAAACACATGTTTTTGCAGATCATATGGTTCGGCGTACGGATACATAATTTAGTCTGGTAACTTTTAAAAGTAGGTGACATGGTGGTCTAGGGGTAAGGTGTCAGACTTCTATGCTGGCGGCCGGGGTTCAATCCTCGGTCCCGGCAAAGATTTATCTGATTACCAAACCCTTCCTTCACCTTTGACAAGACGTGTATTAATCACAACTTGTGAATGTGGGGAATGCCAGGTCTCCACCGTGGTTCGGATTCTACGTTAAACTGTAGGTCCTCCATTTCATCTCACAATCACCCTACCATTACACATTAGCGTAAGTGCGTATAACCCGAACGGGTAGTAAGACGCGGTGCTAGTAATAATAATAATAATAATAATAATAATAATAATAATAAACTTTTAAAAGCCGTCAACTGTCAGCTGTGAGCTGTCAGTCAGCACCAAAGAAGTCATGGGGCTACTGTACCTAGTCTTGACAAAGGAGTGGCACAAATTAATGTTGTCATTTTTCTACTATAAGCAGAGGCGAATTAACTATATGACTTTATAGTGGACGCTGAATTCAACCAATTGAACAAATGAAAGTTAAAAAAAGAAGTTCCAGCTAAAAAAAGTTTTATTAAATTTATTTAAAACATAACTGTAATATTTATACTGGGTAATTTCCCGTACGCCTGGCGCTTGCACAAGGATCTACGCTGGATGTTTATCTTAAAGAGGCCTAATAATTACACTTTATTATTTCTTGAAAACAAACACATCTTTAGAATTGGACACTTTCTGTATAACCATATTTGTAACGTCCAATTAAACATGTTCTTTATCAGATGCCTCCACATCCTATAACGTCATGGTCGACGTCACGGCTGATTGGGCCAGTTGGTGGTTGGAAATCACGTGCGTTCTTCCCGATAGCGGAAACCGCAGTGCTGTGTGTAGAAGGTATTCTTGGAGACAGCTAATAGTGATCTTCCTAATGTATAATTATGATGCGTTTTATCTGGTGACGTTTGGGTATGGATAAATGAATAGCTTGCTCTAGGATATTGGCATGAATAAGCTAATAGCTTGCTCTAGGATACTGGCATGTATGAATTAATAACGTGCATATATATACATACATATATATATATATATATATATATATATATAATAACGCGCACATTATTAATTCATGCATGCCATTATCCTAGAGCAAGTTACTAACTTACCCATGCCGGTATCCTAGAGCAAACTACTAACTTACCCATGCCGGTATCCTAGAGCAAGTTACTAACTGACCCATGCCAGTATCCTAGAGCAATCTACTAACTTACCCATGCCGGTATCCTAGAGCAAGTTACTAACTTACCCATGCCGGTATCCTAGAGCAAGTTACTAACTGACCCATGCCGGTATCCTAGAGCAAACTACTAACTTACCCATGCCGGTATCCTAGAGCAAGTTACTAACTTACCCATGCCGGTATCCTAGAGCAAACTACTAACTTACCCATGCCGGTATCCTAGAGCAAGTTACTAACTTACCCATGCCGGTATCCTAGAGCAAGTTACTAACTGACCCATGCCGGTATCCTAGAGCAAACTACTAACTTACCCATGCCGGTATCCTAGAGCAAGTTACTAACTTACCCATGCCGGTATCCTAGAGCAAACTACTAACTTACCCATGCCGGTATCCTAGAGCAAGTTACTAACTTACCCATGCCGGTATCCTAGAGCAAGTTACTAACTGACCCATGCCGGTATCCTAGAGCAAACTACTAACTTACCCATGCCGGTATCCTAGAGCAAGTTACTAACTTACCCATGCCGGTATCCTAGAGCAAACTACTAACTTACCCATGCCGGTATCCTAGAGCAAGTTACTAACTTACCCATGCCGGTATCCTAGAGCAAGTTACTAACTGACCCATGCCGGTATCCTAGAGCAAACTACTAACTTACCCATGCCGGTATCCTAGAGCAAGTTACTAACTTACCCATGCCGGTATCCTAGAGCAAACTACTAACTTACCCATGCCGGTATCCTAGAGCAAGTTACTAACTTACCCATGCCGGTATCCTAGAGCAAGTTACTAACTGACCCATGCCGGTATCCTAGAGCAAACTACTAACTTACCCATGCCGGTATCCTAGAGCAAGTTACTAACTTACCCATGCCGGTATCCTAGAGCAAACTACTAACTTACCCATGCCGGTATCCTAGAGCAAGTTACTAACTTACCCATGCCGGTATCCTAGAGCAAGTTACTAACTGACCCATGCCGGTATCCTAGAGCAAACTACTAACTTACCCATGCCGGTATCCTAGAGCAAGTTACTAACTGACCCATGCCGGTATCCTAGAGCAAACTACTAACTGACCCATGCCAGTATCCTAGAGCAAGCTACTAACTTACCCATGCCAGTATCCTAGAGCAAGCTACTAACTGACCCATGCCAGTATCCTAGAGCAAACTACTAACTTACTCATGCCAGTATTCTAGAGCAAGCTACTAACTTACCCATGCCAGTATCCTAGAGCAAACTACTAACTTACTCATGCCAGTATTCTAGAGCAAGCTACTAACTTACTCATGCCAGTATCCTAGAGCAAGCTATTAGCTTATCAGCGCCAGTATCCTAGAGCGAGCTATTAACTGACCCATGCTGGTATCCTAGAGCAAGCTACTAACTTACCCATGCTAATATCCTAGAGCAAGCTATTAGCTTATCAACGTCAGTATCCTAACATAGATGAAATAGATAGCTTGGTTCAGATAGGAATTATACGCTTTATAAGCTCTGAATTTACCCAACTTTTTCAGTTTTACCAAAAAAGTTACCCCCACAAATAATCAAACTTATATTAAAAGTTTAGTTTTAAATGTTGGATTGGATGAAATTGGGTAAAGGGGGTTCAAAACTATCAAAACTAATATAAGAAACTACTTACAAGGGCGGTAAGATTATACAACTTAAATTTGGCAGGAAGATTAGGGGACTAATCCAAATGAACAACAAATTCTGACTATTTCAAATTTTAAAATGGGACTGTGGAAAAAAGGGGGGAGGGATATCAACAGAAATAAATATTTTTAGGTGAGATAAGAAATTAAAATTTTCCAGGAATGTAGTAGGATTACTCCAAATATCTAATCAGTCTTCAGTATCATACATTTTCAATTGAGGTTTTGGATAAATGGGGGAAATAGGCTTGGACAGTTACAAAACTTACATACTAACTACTAATTAGTGTGGTAGAAGAAGATTTAAATTAGCTATGAAGGTTTAAGATTCACCCCGAACATTTTTTTTTTCAAAATTAAGTATTTGGGAATAGGGAAAGTAAGAGCCCCCCCTCCTTAATAATTCTAAAACTACTAGAACTAAGCACTTCTCGTACGGTAGAAAATTGAAATATTTACATACGGGTAGAGAGGCAAACGGATAAAAGTATCAAACCATACAGCCAGAAAAGTCTAGATATGGGAAATTTAAAAATAGATCTATCAGAAATTGTGGTCGAGGACTATAAATATACAAATAATTCTAGGCGAGCTATAGCATTTACATTTTTTGCATGCAAGTAGGGGTACTACTTCAGATATTCATTTAGTTGTTAAAATATGATATTTTAAAGTTTGATTCAACGAAATGGGGGAGGAAGGGGAAGGATTCAACATTTTCAAAACTAACAACTACTTCTCAGTGTGGTATAAAACAAAATTTAGCTTTAAGATAAATGTTCTTCTATAAATAATAATAATTTTAAATATTAAAATGGAGGTCCATGGGGGGAGGGGGGGGATATTAACAGAAAATAATGCTTTTATGTGGGCTACAGAAAAAAACTACTTGCCAGGAATGTAGTGGGATTACTTTAAATACCCAAATAATTTGTATATATCATAATTTTATAAGCTATTAAGGCTTCAAGCGCTTTAATTTTATATTATATTAAAGCGTTAAATAAAATATTTTATTGCTGGTTGGAATGTTCCAATACACGGGGCGAGGAAAAATCCGTATGTTCCCATCGCGACTCTTTTGCTGCCCATTTAAACTATCACTGCAAAGCTCGAAGCTCTTAGAGCGCTTAATTTGACGTGTTTGGGCCAAACTAATTATTTAAGACCCCCTAACAATTATAATAGACTTTGAAAAAGGTATTTATTTGGCGGTAAGGACTCTGTGACCCTAAGTACATATTAGGAGCTGTCGTTTACATTTAGGCTAGGCTCGGTGGATGATAATACAGTGTTTGGGACTGGATAAAAAATATTTCACGGATACAGAGGTTGGAATATTTTTAAAAAATACCGTTTTTATCCTCTTGTGAGTGCTGATGAAGTCACTGATTGCTTTGAATTTAATCTGCTGTCTATTAAACCTAAAAGGGAACGGATTAACCAAAACAACCGACTGCCTAGTTTATAATTACTTAAGGGAAGACTCAACCTATCCACTGTCATCTTGGGCAGAAGAAGGTTTCTCGAAAAATTAGTAATATATACTCATGCAAGTCAAATTCAACTCCATGTTTTACAACTACCAACTGTAGATAATTCATTTTACCGCTTCCTGGACAGTTTAGAAATAATGTAAAAGGAAAAGTAAATCTTTATTAGAAGTTAAGAAAAAAACAACCAAGAATAAAGTATTGGACAAAATGGAATTTATTAATTGAATACTGAAATATTACACAGAAGTTTAAGTTACAAGGCTTAAACATACCAAAATTATTGCTGGCACTTACAAATACCATAAAAAATATTAAATAATAATATTTGATGTTGTATTTGACGTTTGACTTTTACATATCTTTATGAACACATTTTTGTCTATCATTTCAATATTATTTCTATTGCTTAGAATTCACGCCTTCGAATGCAGCTCAGGTGGCAGTAAAATGTATCTGTTACATTCTTTGGACGCAACTCAATACAGCCCCACATTTCTTATGATCGCTTTAGATGATCACGGTTTTGACACTATGTTTTGGTCAGCCTTTTTATTTTCCATATCTAGATAGGTTAAACCAATAATGAAATAAAATTTAAAAATAATTTAAGATTTTGTTACTTTTTTCTTTGATTAATTTTATATTCTAAAAGAAGAACAAGACTATAAACATTCCCCATGTGATGAATATGTGGAATAAATACACGAACTAATGCACTAGATGAGAAAGTTTGTACGATTTAGAGGTACCATTTAATTTATTTACTTAAATAGCTTCTCTCCCAAAGCCACACGCAAATGTAGGCACATCTTATCTTAACTGTACCTTCTTCACCCCTAACCAAATAATGTATATATGTGGATTAACAGGATAGGTAGTAAGGTACGGGTGACCTCAGTGGCCTTGGGGTGAAGTGCTCGCCTTTTGTCTCGATGTTTGTGGGTTCAAACCCAGCCGTGGTCAAAGGATTTTTTTTAGCGATAAAAATGCGTATCACAGCTTCCGTCAGAGGGGAAGTAAAGCCGTTGATCTCGTATTGATTGTGGCATGTAAAAGAACGATGGAAGGTATGGGAAAATATCTTTCCCGGCAAAATTGTCTCTCCCCTTCGCTCTCATTCATAAACATTTTCATGTCAATTGGTTCAGAAAGTGTATGTTAAATATCTTAAATAATAAAAAAGTAAGGCTATAAAAATATAAAAATAATTTGAAACAAATTATATTTTTGTAAAGGTTGAGAGTTATCTTCAATAGTCAAGAGTTATATTTACTACGATTACCATTGGAAAGTTTGTAGTACATGAACAAATAACTTTAATATTTATGGCGGCCGGGGTTCAATCCTCGGTCCCGGCAAAGATTTATCTGATTACCAAACCCTTCCTTCACCTCTGACAAGACATCTTGTGAATGTGAGGAATGCCAGGCCTCCACCGTGGTTCGGATTCCACGTTAAACTGCAAGTCCTTCATTTCATCTCACAGTCACCCTACCATTACACATTAGCGTAAGTGCGTATAACCCGAACGGGTAGTAAGACGCGGTGCTAATAATAATAATGATAATATTTATGGATGAAATATATATTTTTCTAAGAGATGACACAACGCCTGTGAATGTTTATACTGGCAAAGAGGGAACAGTTATTATCTTGTCTTCTCTAAACCATTTCAGGATGTGCGAAACTTGATTGCGGTCAAGTGAACCGATGATGGCATAACTTTCAATGCAACATACAGACCAAGTATACGAATACAAGGGGAACTAGTTACATTCAAGAACATTATGTTACTTTCCGAGTAGTAATTAAAAGTTAAAAGAAGGAAAAAAGAGTATAGTGTTTATAATATTTTACCGGTATGTCTTTAAATCATAAGAATATATGGTTTCTTTACCAATGTTTTACATGTAACAACAGCTAAAATAATGTTTTAAGGCGGCATATACCACTGTCCTCTCCCTGTTGGTTAAATTGTAACATTGACCCTTTTAACCAATAATAATAACGTAAACCTTATTCGATAGCCACATGATAAAAGCCTTCACTCTCGTGTTAGACTAGACTGCAGATTATAGGGAGATCGGGGTTCGAATCCCATTTGGGTTTACTAAGGATGGTTTAAAAAACTGTTTTCCACTCTACCTCTCTCTCCTCGCAAATGTGGGTACACTTCCTTTAATTGAATATTCCTCACCCTTAGCTCATCATCGTAATTAGTACATATGCGTATAATCTGAACAGGTATTAAGATGTGGTGCCAATAAAATATTAATAATAATACCTTAAATCAAATCTAAATATATAAAGTGCGTATAATCCAAACGGATAGTAAGACGCGGTGCTAATAATAATAAATATATAAAATTATCTTAACATATCTCACTTTATATTTAACATATGTAATCAAGAAAGCTAATACAATACTAATAGTAGCTAAGCAAACCTAACTTAATTTTTGGTAAAAGCAATCATAAACGTAAATATTAATCCTAGCTTACCGAGAGTAATTTAACATCCAGTATGTAACCACTCAATAAAATCTGCTGACATAGGTGCAAGTTACTATTCTCTTTAGGCAATAACATAATATTTAAAAAAAAACTAATAAAATAATCATATTTACTACTGATTGAATTTATTAACATTCGGATTACTAAATCATATAGTATACCTAGTCTGTTAAGTCTATCTAGCATTATGGGATATCAACTGTACTATTTTAAAAGCACGTATACTCTTTTTGAGGTGATAAAACAGCATATTCCTACGTTTAAAATTATCGTTGTCAAATGAACTCTTTTTGAAACTTTTCATAATGAAATTCAGTGTTCTCCTAAGATTGCCACCTGGATGGCATTATTATTTAGCTGGGTAGGGGAAGTGCAATACTTTGCAGTATTTGTGCAGCAAACATTGATTTGTATGAGCTGTGGCTATTAAATAACCGGACTGAAGTCATAACACTTTTTATTCGTCACCAATTACAGCAGAAGTTTTATCGCCTTCAATGTACTCCCCTTGGCGATCCCTACACCTCTCCATATGACGTTTCCATTGTTGAAAGCAGTTCTGGAAGTCTTCTTCTTTCAGCTCGTTGAGAACCTCCGTCGCTTTTGCTCTAACCGCTTCCACACTTTCAAATATTGTCCCCTTCAGCGACAACTTGACCTTGGGAAATAGAAAAAAGTCACAGGGGGCAAGGTCGGGCGAGTACGGTTGATGACATAAATATTGTTATTTACTTACTCAAATATCATGAGCACAACTGGGTCATTTGTGTGGACCTATAAATGTTCAGCTTCCTCCTTGGACAACAAAGAGGCTTTAAAAAGTTTTCGTGCTCTCTTTGCATGTGGGACAGACAAGTTCGAGAAAAACACTGGGCCCAGAAGTGGCCGATCCATAAAACTCTAGAAGAAAGCATGCCAAACACTATGCATTTTCCCCCCACTCTACATCAAGCTCGGCTTGATTAAACAGTTTGTGAAGGCATTAAATACTGATGGTGAATGTTTTCAACATATAGTTTCTGCTTTTCCTGCTACGTCTTTCAACAAGATTAAAGAAGAAGTGTTCAATGAACCTCAAATTCGTGCCCTTGTACGTGACGAGGAATTTGTCGGGAAGATAAATGAAAAGGAAAAGGCAGCATGGCTATCTTTCGTGGCGGTTATACATAACTTTCTTGTTAACAAAAAAGCAGATAACTATGAGGTACTCGTTATTAGGATGCTGTTGGCTTTTCGCGATCTTCGGTTCAACATGTGTGCTAGGCTCCATTTCCTTGATAATCACCTTGATCAATTCTTCAAGAACCTTGGGGCTGTTAGTGATGAGCAGGTAGAGCGCTTCCATCAATACCTCATGACGATGACAGAGTGCTATCAAGGACAACGGGACAAAATTATGACGGAAGACTACTGATGGAGCATCAAATGAGATTGCCCTGAGAAAGTCTACAAACGTCAGAGATACAAGAGCAAACTCTTGCCTGAATAGGAAAAATTTGAACTTTGCACGCCATCATTATCAGTTGTTCTGAATCACCCATCATCATGATGTCAAAATATATCTTAGATTAAAGTAAAGTTTATTAGTGCACACTTATATTGACTATAATGGATACATGTTTTGAATTTGACAAGTGGAACACTTATTTATCTCAGAAAAAGTTTTTTTTCCCTTTATTCAAACTTTAATGCATATTGTGATGCACCTACTCGTTTCTGTGAACACTTAGAGAATATATCTACGCTAAGATGGTTATTTAAGCTTAAATGTTAGCATGCATGAACATAAATTCCTGAGATAGACCATGTCATCATGTGGAAGGCATCAAAATTTCGCGAAAAATGAAAATGTAGGATTGCGAAAAATCTAGAGCTTACAGAGAAAACTTCAGATTTGAATTCAGCACATGCCAATCAGATAAGAATAAGTGTTGGTAAAAATGCAACAAAATGTTTGCTTCCCAGTGTAATATCTGTCAAAAGTGAGAGATATAACTCACATGACTTGACGTATGGACACGTGTAAATAAATCTAGTGGCTCCCTTAACTGTCTTAGCCATTCCCACGGGAATTGGACTGTAGTAGACAGCCCAGTGTCTTACTACCCGTCCGGGATATCCGCATTCACGTACACTAAATTGATCCAGGATGATAAAGGTAGAAAATAGAGGAAATGTACCTGCATTTGCATAGATTGGGACACTTACGAGAAAGAAAAACAAACTCACTCGACATTTGAACTCCAGACATCTCAGTTGGGGGTGTACTGAGGGTGGTTTTCTCCAAAATGTTTTTCCACTCTCCCTTCACGCAAACGTGGGTACGCGTGCTATAAATATAACCTACTTTATCCTTAAACCATCAGCGTAATTAGTACATAAGCGTATAGCCTGAATGGGTAGTAAGACAAGATACTAAACAAAATTACTAAAATCTGTGTATAGTAGATGTGTAGGAGGTTACTTTGAACGTGCCAGCTTATTAATAACTGTAGGTAGGTGCTTTGATGAGACGGGGATGATACCCTATGAACTATAATAACTCCCCGTCTCCCTTTCCCCCTCACACACCCTCTGCTAAATCAATCAGGTGGCAGAATACCGCCGTACCTGTCTCTATTGTTGGCCCTCTAGGCACCGCGTCATTCTTGCTCGCTCGCGCTTATTACGTCACTACCACCCGCGCGGACCTCTTTTGTTGCCTGCTGCTTCTTCATAGTGACGGGGGATCCGTGACGTCACAGTGTGGTTTTATTAATATATAAATATAGATACTTTTGAAATATTGAATACACCTAGCGAGTATTTTTTTAGTATCTGAGAGAACAATGTTGTCGCTTAGGTTTGACGTAATTTATTATAGGATACAGAAAACCTTTGATTTGTTTATTTTAAAACACAGTTCAATTTTATATCTATTAATATTTATGATGGTCAACATAAAAAAAGGAGTTAAAATATTTTGAAGCTATTCAACAGTAAATCAAACTGTGTGTTTGAAAATGTTTTATGTTGATGGAGATCCAAGTTGTATAACTCTAGAATAAAGTTAGGCCAACTAAAAGTATTTATATCTACTACTATCATTATTACATTTAGTAAAACCAATACAACTACACCTTATAGACACCTTAGCTCACTCGGTAGTGTGTTTGTCTACTGAAAGGTGACCTGGCGGTCTAGGGGTAAGGTGTCAAGACTTCTATGCTGGAGGCCGGGGTTCGATCCTCGGTCCCGGCAAAGATTTATCTGATTACCAAACCCTTCCTTCACCTCTGACAAGACATCTTGTGAATGTGGGGAAAGCCAGGCCTCCACCGTGGTTCGGATTCCACGTTAAACTGTAGGTCCTCCATTTCATCTCACAATCCCCCTACCATTACACATTAGCGTAAGTGCGTATAACCCGAACGGGTAGTAAGACGCGGTGCTAATAACAATAATAATATTGAAAAACTTTTGTTAGTGGATAATTTATTAAGTGAATATATTAATCATACAGGGAATCATCAACACATAATAAATATTAAGGTAAGTGTCATTATTTTTAATTTGTAACTTACTTTAACTAGTTTCGTTATTTTCGATTGTTGGAATAAAATGTCAACATAATTATTCAGGTTTTTTAATGGTTTTTTTAAAGAACCAACTAAACACTTCACTCAACTCTTTGATGGCTTACTTACAAATGGCGGGAAATCGAACAATTATAAATTGTTGCAAGTAAAAATGTCTCGGACGTCTCCACACAAAATGCAACGTGATGCGACATTTTAACTCGAAACAAATTGTCGTGAGTCATATGTTGTATCTAGTGTGTGTGGCCAGCCACCGTTGTATGCGGATTTTTTATTTTATTTAGCACCGCGTCTTACTATCCGTTCGGGATATACGCTATACTGAAATAGTAAAAGAAAGCAAAAGACAGGAAGCTCGCTGACTACAAAAAGTAAAATTAACAAAATCAGCGTTTTATGGTTCATCCTGTTTCGCACAAACATTTAAAAAAATCATTTTGATGTTATATTATGGATTAAATGGCCAAACTACTATAGTTGTTAAGTACAACTATAGCCGGATCTAAGTATAATACTCACCTTGGACACCAAACAATTCCTGGGTTACTCAGTGGCGGTGGCGGCTCGTAGCTAAAATTAGTGTGGATGCTGCTCCAGAAAAAATTTAACCTTTGTTTTAAAATTGTGTATAAAGGAAAAAAAAAAACATGTATAAAAAGAAAATTTATTCAGGAACTTGATAACATATTAAAAAAAAACACATTTTTTAACTTATTTTAACTTAAATTGTTACAGTTCAAGATTGATCTATTGATTTAAAAATAAGATCCATTCTTCTTGTTTTAATTTGCACAAAAAGTTCAATAATTTTTTCCTTGATCTCTGGATGACAATTGTGAAATTTTTCTCCATTAAAAGTACTGCAAGAGTATTTAGTCTTTCTGTTAAATAAAAGAACCGAAAAAAATGAACCAAATAGAATAGCTGGAAGCAGAGTAATAATCTAATTCTACACTCTTCTACACTTTATCACATTCAAGAATATAGTACACGGGTTTTAAGCACAACACACGCTGAGTAAAAAAAACTTCCTTCCAACATCACGCCAGTGCTGGCACTGCAAGAGCAACAGTGCTCTCTCTCTACCTGGCAGTCCCGACTTCCTCCCCACACCCGTCCTATGTGCGCATGCACACAACAGTCAAACGCCACGTCACTGGCACTGCGAAGTGCATATTTCCATACAAATATTTTTCTATCATTCTCATAAACTGGGGGATGGCTACTGAAGTAATGACATTAAGCTTAAGGAATATATATTTGTACTACAAAAATAAAGAAAGAATTAAAGAAAAAAGGACTCATTATATTAAATTTTATCGATCATATCAAGTGGAAATAGGGGGTGTTGCAGATCCGAAGTGCCTATACACCAGCCGCCACTGCTCAATGATAATATAATATTGGCGTACTAAGTCAAGGGACCCGGGTTCACTTCCCGTGTCCAGTTATAATTATTCATTTTATATGCTATAATATTTAGTATTAATTACAGCATAAATACCTCTTGAGTCGAAGATGGCTACGTTATTCGATTGCTTGCGATCTTAATTGATAGCTCATATGTAGCTGACGATTTCCACGCGACTATCACAGACTCTGCCCCGTGAAATATGAATGAAAAATGACCCTTAACACAGGACGACTCCTAGAAAGCTGAGTGGTAAAAGCATTAGTGTACTTAGCCAAAATTCCCAAGTTCAATTCTTAAGTCAAGGTGTCATATTTTAATTTAAAGTATATAATGATATTATAAATAAATTATGAAGTACATAAAAGAAACAGGTAGCCGTTTTAAGAGCTCATAGGATGCTGAAAATATCTTAACGAAGAACAACCCGGTGTGTATTTAATCGATTTCTCAGCAGTTGAGTGACCCAAGAGGATAGGATCCCTGGGTGAATGTTCCTGGGAGTATCCTTATGTGATCGTGGGTATGATTTCAACCGGGAGATGCGCAGAGAGGTAGGTGGGTCTCATGAAGTTACAGATGTATCCTGAACTCCTGACACTGGCGTTGTGGTTTCGCCCTCCGTCACCATTCACGAGAAGAGATTCTTCCTCTGAAAGTGTTGACGCCTTGTTTAACGTCTTGGGGTGTCGACTCGACCGGGAAAACACTCTTCTTTTGTCACAGTGGGTCAAGGTATTGGCGTGTCGTAGAATGTTGCCCAGGGTGATCAGAGCTTTTTTAAAACTGTACCTCTATGCAAGGCCGTAACCAGGCTAAAATTTCACTGTGGGTTTGAGGGGTATGCCCCTCCCCCTCCCGACTACAGCAGAGGAAAAAAAAAACGAATATTAAATGCTTCTAGAATCTCTCTGTAGTTTGATGGTAGCCCAGGACATTTGTTTAGGATTTATAAACTTACATAGCACCTGCTCCCTCAAAGTGTGAACACTTTATATAAGGCATTTTTTAAGTAAAGTTGTAAGGGATGGCAAAATCCAAAGAGGGTGGTTTCATGGGTTGGGGTCACTACCCTTTTAAAAAAACTTTGCCCTGGAATAAATTTGCCTCCTCCACTCTTGGTTTATTTCAGTTCCCTTTTTTAGTTTTTTTTTTCAAATGTGATACACTTAAAAGAAAACACTAAATTTAGTTTCTTAAGGCATAACATTAAAATTTAAAAAATAAGCCGAATAACGTTCTAAATATCATCTAAGGGTATTAAAATTTTTAAAAAAATCTGATGTAATATCACTTCTGACAGAGCCTAAAAAAACATAATTTTCATATAATTCCAGGTGAGGAGTATTTAAATAGCTTAAAGACATACCATAGCTAAACGGTTGCCAGGGGAGAGCCTCAGGAGATCTTGACGATTGAGGAAGGGCAGTAAATTCTATTAAATTCCATGTTGCTCGATTTTCTCTTCCCCCCTTCACAAATAAGGTTCCAACACCATTGACCCAAACGACTCTTTACGTATGAGAGACAGAGGTATTGAAAAGGGTGACCTATGGCCGGAGGAAGAGGTTGGAGCTGTTTGTACCCTGGTTAGTCAACCCAATCTTCCGACGACCCTCTCTACAGTTTCAGATAGGAAGAACCTTTTCTGAAAGTTACTAAATTTATTTGAAATTTTCATATATTCATAGGTCAAGTCCTGTCATCTGCAGTCATCACATTTGATAGATATTATTCATACCTATAAAAACCACAAATAAAATAGTAAAATGTTATTAATTTTGATAGCAAAAAATTCGTCTATATTTCATGAAAAGGCTCTTCCGACTTAAAAATGTAGACTAAATTGGTTTTTTAGTTCAATTGAATTCATAGGTAAATTAGAAAACAAAATTATTTGGAGGTAGGTGACCTGGTGGTCTAGGGGTAGGGTGTCTGTCAGACTTCTATGCTGGCGGCCGGGGTTCAATCCTCGGTCCCGGCACAGATTTATCTGATTACCCAACCCTTCCTTCACCTCTGACAAGACATCTTGTGAATGTGGGGAATGCCAGACCTCCACCGTGGTTAGGATTCCACGTTAAACTGTAGGTCCTCCATTTCATCTCACAATTACCCTACCATTACACATTAGCGTAAGTGCGTATAACCCGAACGGGTAGTAAGACGAGGTGCTAATAATAATACTAATAATAATAATAATAATAATATTTCTACTGGTTCCACGCCCTAATACTCACTATACCCATCCCCTCATCTCATCGGAGCATGGAAAGAGCCTCCAAGGAAAGGATGCATGATTAGTACATTCGTGTGTTTCTTGGACAATGGTACATCATACTGACAATCTTTCCACAAATTGGGCTACGAATGATGTAGCCCAGACGCACAATATATAAAAATATATACATACACTGTGAGTAATTAACACTAGTCAACACCACACATTAAATTAGAAAAACTAAAAGCATTTACATAGCACAGTATTAATCAGGTAAGCTATTCTCTGACTGCCACTGTTTATATTTTCGCTAACAACAAGCAGTTGGGGGTCTGATAGCATACCCACCACCACACTATGATTCTCATTTCTTTGCTGACTTATTTGTGACGTGTTTTCGTAACTACAGCTCGAATAGTTTCCAATTGAAACATTTTGTTGTTTCTTAATCTCAAAGACCTATCAGTTTTCACAGTTGTCTCCACACTCACTAATACTTCCTCCCCCCCTTTCAATATTTTGTCTTATTTCATTCAGCCTTGTTGCTTGACTAATGAAACAACCACAAACTATTTTTTTTATAAATGTAATTTAACATAACAGGGGACAAGCGAAAATCTTGTATCTTCTTGTTTTGTTTAGAAAGTAGTAGGGAAATACTACTTTTTTTTTTTAGTAAAATTAGGTGACCTGGCGGTCTAGGGGTAAGGTGTCAGACTTCTATGCTGGCGGCCGGGGTTCAATCCTCGATCCCGGCAAAGATTTATCTGATTACCAAACCCTTCCTTCACCTCTGACAAGACATCTTGTGAATGCGAGGAATGCCAGGCCTCCATCGTGGTTCGGATTCTACGTTAAACTGTAGGTCCTTCATATCATCTCACAATCACCCTACTATTACACATTAGCGTAAGTGCGTATAACCCGAACGGGTAGTAAGACGCGGTGCTAGTAATAATTAGTAAAATTCATTTTGGTTAACTCCTAACCCACCTCCTTGGCTACGGCCTTGTATCTATGATATGTTCTCATACACTCGCTCCCCATTTGACCAGTCACATATTGGCTCTTTTCTATGTAAATCAAATTGGAATGTATTTTCGTTGATACCTGGCCAACGAGTGTTCTACTGAGTGATGAGAACAATTCACAGGAACAATTGAACTAACACTGCTTACCCTGGCTGCACTTCATGGGACGACACTGCATGCTGACAACCTAGTAGTTGTCAAAGAGCCCTGCTTCCATCGAGTTTGCTTGACCCCTTTTAACCCTGTTTATTTTTCATGCTTTACTTTTCATCCTTGTTACCTATTCCACTTTGGGTTTATTTCCCTATTTTTTATTATATATAACTTACTTTTTTCTATTCCTACAGTTTTTAAAATTTTTGCTCAACTGTGTCATCTATGAACGTTAGTTTGGGTATGTTTGGAGGATGAGTGTGGTTAGAGTGACGGAGCAAATATATGAAGGTAGAGTGCGTGGATAAATAGGAAGGAGTAGGCCAGGTAAGACGTTGATAGATGGTGTAGGCCTATACGAATGTGTAGAAAAGAGAAACGTTAAGAGTTTTAAGAATAAAAGAGCACGCATGTCTCTGTGTATGGATGTTGTTGAAGCGAAGGGGGTATGCAAGGATAGGGAAGTGCTTGGAAAGTTAGTGAGGATGGATTAAGTACGGAGTAGTTTTTTGAGCTATAAATTTGCTTGGAAGAAGAGTAAATAAAATTAAAACATATTTCTTTGCGGCCAATACTGATACCATTTTATTATTATTATTATTATTATTATTATTATTCTATAGGTACTTATAATAATATTTATCAAAAGTGACAGTTGCAGATGTATGAATTTATTAAAATTGTTTTAGTAACTTTAGTAAGCAACTTTTACTGTTCTTCCTACCAAAATCATACTATTAAATGATATACACAGTTCATAGCCTAATCCTTTAGGGAATGGCGTGATTACGTTTGTATGTATGTATGTATGTATGTATGTATGTATTATGTATGTATCTATATATGTATGTATATATATGTATCTATATATGTATATATATGTACGTATGTATGCATATATGTATGTACGTATGTATGCATTTATGTATGTAAGTATCTATGTATGTGTTTATATATGTATGTACGTATGTATGTACTATGTATGTATCTATATATGTATGTATATATATGTACGTATGTATGTATGTATGTATGTATGTATGTACGTATCTATGTATGTATCTATATATGTATGTACGTATGTATGTGTGTACGTATCTATGCATATATGTATGTACGTTTCTATGTATGTATCTATATATGTATGTACGTATGTATGTATGCATATATATACATGTATGTTTGTATCTATATGTATGTGTATATATGTACGTATCTATATATGCATGTTTGTATCTATATATGTATGTATGTATGTATGAATATATGTATGTTTGTATCTATATATGTATGTATGTGTGTATATTTGGACGTATTTATATATGTATGTACGTATGTATGTATATATATATATACGCATATATATGTTTGTATCTATATGCATGTTTGTATCTATATATGTATGTACGTATCTATGTATGTATCTATATATGCATGTTTGTATCTATATATGTATGTATGTAATGGAAATGACTAAAATAGTGAGCCTAAAGTATATTAAATATTCAAATGGCTATTGACACATGAGGTAAATATGGTAAATATCCATTTAGTAGTTTAGTAGCTATCAGATATAAACATACAGTATGTATAAAGATAAAACAATTACATTTGTCTTTATGCAAATATGCAGAATGAAGCAGAGGTAATAAAATGCTATTCACTAATTCAACACATTACACAGTACAGCAGTCATTCACAATGTAGTTTCTTGATGTTTTGACACGAGGGGCGTGGATGTTTTCAAGAGTTCATACATAGACAAGAGGCCGCAGTCTGTGCAATTTAAATACTACCCATGTACAGAATGCGTCCAAAGTCACTATACAATAGTTTATTGTTTATGTATCTACTTGATTTATTTAGGTCAAACCTTCACATCGGCCATTTCAATATATTATTATATTTATTTTGTAAAAGAGGTTTGAAATAAAAAAAAGAAGCTTTTATTTTAGCTCTGCGGTGACCTGGCGGTCTAGGGGTAAGGTGTCAGACTTCTGTACTGGCGGCCGGGGTTCAATCCTCGGTCCCGACACAGATTTATCTGATTACCAAACCCTTCCTTCACCTCTGACAAGACATCTTGTGAATGTGAGGAATGCCAGGCCTCCACCGTGGTTCGGATTCCACGTTAAACTGTAGGTCCTCCATTTCATCTCACAATTACCCTACCATTACACATTAGCGTAAGTGCGTATAACCTGAACGGGTAGTAAGACGCGGTGCTAATAATAATAATAATAATAATAATAATATTTTAGCTCTGCAACATACTACCGGTTCGGGTTATACGCATCCTATGTACCAGTCATGCTAATGTGATAGAGACGAGAAGGGTTGAATTTTAGAAGAAGTGTACCTGAATGTGGGTGGAGGGAGATTAGAAAACCATTTTGTAAAGCCCACACTCATTATACCCTACCTGAATTTGAACCCTAATCTCCCTGTCACATACAGTCCATTCTATTAGGAGAAAGACGCCGTAGAAGCAGCTAAGCAATATTCAAAATTGGTTGTAGATGATCATGTTCATTCTTGAAACCATTAATTTTCGTTTTTAAATAATTGCCGCCTGAACAGTTAATTTTAAGCCAAATATTTACTGAAGCTACATTTATGATTGACAAGGGTGATCATTAATATCAGTTAAGTGAGGACTTTTCAATATACTTTATTGATCAATACAAATTTTGATCGATTTATTGATTGGTTTCATCTCTATTATCTTTAAATATCAAAATAAGTTTTATCCAAAATCTTTTGTTACTCGATAGTTTTTAATTTTTGTGTGCAATACTATTGTTAATGCATCCTAAGCATTAAATAAGTAGGTCATCTTCATCAATCATTTTGTTTTCAACTGGAATTTTGTGTCGATTAAGTGAGGACAGTAAAAAAAAAGAGTTGCCAATCAACAAGTTGACTCAGTGGGGATGTGAATTTAGAGACACCATGTAGTAACCGGTAACAAAGTTTATATTAAGGAACACGTCACATACATATAAAATGTATTTTTAATATGAATATATGATAGTATTAGTAACCGCATTGATAAGCACTTGGCGTCGACCTCATCTTGTGTGGTTTCTCATTGACTGGGAGGTCGGAGTTCGGTGCATTGATATGGTTTCACGTAAATTATTTGACCCGTTTCATTGGTAAAATGGTCTTAAGTCAGGGGTGGGAAAACCTATTACCAATCGCCTTAAGTGGCAAATTGTACTACATATATGTGTGTGAGTTTGTGTTTGCCAGCTTTAACAGTAAAATAAACTTTTCCCTGATGGCATGTGCTTGTTGTAACTTGAAATATCCTACATATCATTGGAAAAATGTCACATGTGCTTAAGTTGATTTATATATATATATTAGCACCCCGTCTTACTACCCACTTGGGCTATACGCTTATGTAATAATTATGCTAATGGCTTTAGGGTAAATGGTACGGTGATCCACACAGACTTTCTCCCGCCTTTATCTTAAATTGTTAAATTACTAAACACTTGTAAGGTTTATGAAACCAAATAATACATAGTTGTAGAAACACTGCACCAAAGATCATAGATGAAATAATATACACTGCTACTTATTCTGTGGCATTAGGAACTAGGAACACTATTACATAATATCTTTGTCCACCAAAGAGCATAAGACTCAAATTCATTTTCAAAGACCTGAATTAAAAAGTATATATATTCGCTTATAGCTCAGAAACTATTGGTTTTATAAAAATATATTTCAAATAAAAGATTTTTATATTTCATGATATTACAACTTTACAATGATAAGTTATTTCGTATCTCAAATAGTTATGGAGAAATGATGAGAATTGGAAAATTTCCCCTTTGTAAAGAACCCTCAAAACCATTTTCATGAGAAAATGAGAATTTCCATCTTGTTTATAATAATACAAATTATCTAGATATACAATTTAATTAAAATCATTAGAGCGAATTTTGAGAAATATAATTTTTTCTCTTGCTTCCCTTCAGTAAACTACCCTTAAATTTAGGGTTAGTGATCTATTTTAAAAAAAAAACCTCGACGGGACTTATCGAAAACACCAGATATCAAGTTTTAGCCCAATCGGTAAAATAGTTTTGGCTCTAGGCCAAGGCACAGGCAGAAAGACGGCATCGCGAACACATTTTTTGTTTGTTTCAGGGGGTCATGAAACGTCGACATTCATCAAAATCTCGAGTTCTAATCTTTTGACGATCACAATACTTTCTCTTCGAGGTGTCGAGATAAAGATAAATATGAGTCTTCGGGTACGAAAGTAATTAAACATTAAATTTGAAATCCCTCGGATCTTCAAGGAAATTCAACTGCCAGCACTGTGAGCTCTCATGGTTGTCAGCATTTCACCCGGGCGACCACTTGTCTCCACGGAGGAAGCATACCTGCTCCGCCAGACTGCCAACCTGACAAGGCCAAATGTCTCAAGCCTCAAATAAAGTGTAATACCGAAGACGTTGTAATTTTCTTATTAACGCTTCAAGAAAACACGGGACAAAATCTGAGTCTAGTCAAGGTTCTCGTTTTTTTTTTTTTTTTTTCANGTTTCTCTTTTTTTTTTTTTTTTTTCAACGTTTATTTTCTCGAAACTGATTTACGGATCACGACTCTGGAAAGAAATACTCTACGAGAGAGAAACCAAGGTGAGAAAAACCACGCCGAGGATTTTTCCTCTCCACACTACAAGACGGCGTGCTCACGTGTGTTGAGTTGGCACTGATTTATTTACTGTTTCATGGTGTTTGTTTTTAAAATGAGGTAGACATATTTAACGTATTTTTTTAAAACAATGACACTTCCCTGATTAGCTATTGGTATTATTCCCCCCCCACAACATCTTGATAACTGCGTGGGCTATCTACGTATAATTTTCTTAGTACCATTGTACTAACTACGTTAATGAGTTAGGAATGAAGAAAGTTGAGTTTGGATGAAGTGTACCCGCATTTGAGTGGAGGGCGAGTGAAAAAACATTTAAGAAAAATCACCCTCAGTAGATCCGACTGTAATTTGAACCCCGCTCTCCCTGTCATCAGCAGTAAGTATAGTACAGGAGTGACGCCTTAGACCATGCAACCACTGGAGCAAGTCACGTGCATTTCAAAGCCTTATAGATGGGCCACCGAGGTAATGCGGTGCCCCAAATAAAGCTACCGGCTATTTGACCCTATCATTGTCCGATAATTGACAACCCTCAAACGTTTCCTCCAACAAATTTTAATGTATTACGGGGTTTTGTGTTCCCTTTCATCTAAATTTTGTAAGTCTCTCTTCTATAGGCCTGACTCCCATATAAGCTAAAAATGTTAGGGTAGTATGTTTGAACTGATGAGCTCTAGGCGTCCCTCCTGTAAAGATATGCTTCCAATCCGCCCCTTCAATAGTGACAACACTTATGTATTAGTAAGTTCTTTTCTAGTTCGCCCCTCTATTTAATACTCGGCACCCACTGCTGTTCGCTGATCACCACCACTTCTGCTGGACACGGTCCACTACCCCCGACTCAACCTTAATCTTGGTGTTGACCCTAACTTCTTGTTCCTTTTGTCCAGAGTGGGTTTCTTGGAGCTTAAGTCCTACCTAATCTTGTTGCCCCTTTATTTCTGCTAAGGCAGCCGACAACTCTCGTATTGTCCCCGCTAAGGTTTCAACTCGCTACTCAATTATGACTACTATGTGGTCACTTACGGATCTCCATTTGCCAATTTGGGCATTTAATCTTCCCATGAGCTTATCCTCCATAGATTTGATATATTCTTTGATGTTGTGCCTAATTGAGGTCATATTGTTCCCAACTGATTTAATCTACTTTCTAACACTTTCCCCAATTGATTTATCCATGAAGCTTATCAATACAAATAGCTTCTCCAGCTGGGTATCTTATACCGTTGAATATATATATATATATATATATATATATATATATATATATACACATACATATACTATGTAGATATACATTCAACGCTTATACTCTAGCTGTATCAGCATCATCGTCTCTTCTCCTATCAGAGTCATTATATCTACGGTCAGCTGCATCTGCCACCAATGGTGTCTCAATATATTATTGGTGAGTGACCAGACCTAGATCTGTGGCGACGATAGACTCCATAAAAGTCATGGAATCATCGCTCTCTGCGTCCTGCCTAGACTAGTTTCGCGGCATTTCAGCTCCTTTCACTGCTAACTCCTGTTAATTTCTCGCGCTTGGCTTCATTTAAAATATCTCCCGTCTGGCATAGCACTTAATAATAATAATAATAATAATAATAATGAAATATAAACTTGATAGTGTAATATGGCCTTGTCATATAATTAATTATCTAGGGTAGCTTGTCCTCAAAATAAAATGTTTTATTTCATGTCATAAAGTGTATATGTGTAATATAGCTTTTCATGGAAGTTTACAAGTATTCCCTTCGATAAAAGAGTACCTTAGTGTAGTCTGGCCTTTAATTAACTTGATCATCAAATTACAAAATAATTAAAATTGACTTTAGGTACATAACATGCCCCACGTTGGGCGCCACTGTGAATATTTATTCTCAATATATTATTTAAGTACACTGTGAATATGAAAATTTAAACAAATCTTAAAGGAAAATGCGTGTTTATTTTATTTAACGCCAAATACTCAACTCAATACCTTACTTGCAGTTCAGTAGACTTTGATAACATGTGATAAATATAATATAGCTATTATGTTACTAGCTCAATGGCTACACGAGAACCTCCTGACTCAAGACCTATAGGATAATCCGGTTACGAACCTAGGACCTACTTAATTACTTGGTTCTAATTTACAAATATGATATCATTAAAGGAACCAAGTTCAATAATAACATATGTTACACAGTTGAAATAACAAGTCTACTATAATTTAAGCAAATAAATCACCTAATCTTAACTACGGTATGCTGTGCAAATTACAGGCTAGATTATAGAGTATAAGCAATGTATGGAACGAAATATCATATTTAATATATATTATTTACTTCACAATAGCTAGGCCTACATTATTAAAACATATTATTTTATTACTTTAATTTAACAACACAGAAACCAAATTAGACTTAGATATTTTTATACCAGTATTTGAGAACGATGAAACAAAATCGGGTTGGAAAGCTTTTTGAAACTTAGGTAAAAGTTCAACAGTTCAAAATCTTATTTTTACCTAAATATTAGATTTGGCGTAAAATCGGTTCATTCATAATGCTTCAATTTAGACATATGTATAGATTTGATTGGTAAACATAGCCCAGAGGATGGTTAAAAATAAAATGTATTGGAATTATATCACCGCTTGACTATCTCTAATTGATTCCAGGGAAAAACAGTGGCTCAGTTAATATAGTAGATCTCTGTCTTAATAGTTTCTCCAGAAACGATCTCTGGGGACGAATGAAGATTTGTACGTCACTTTTAAGATTCGGATGGACATCTCGAGGTTTGGCAAATCTCTACTCCAAGTAGTACCATGTGCTAACACCTCACCGGAGCTGCG